>JAQFZB010000872.1:0-10304 GCA_034695165.1 Desoria trispinata | reverse complement strand
ATTGATCTGAACTTGGAACCACCTGCTATTGCAGTAAGTTGTTAATTATTAGGCTTTGTGCTTCATTATTATAATCAGAATATAAATCTCAGATGCGAGATGAGTCTTTAAAAATTATTGTGCCAATTATATCTATGAGATAATAATTCAAACAAAATGCTAAGTTTTTTAAAGAAATTGTTGTTTATTTTATTCAGCAACCATTCCATTGTGAGATAGAGCATAAGCTGGGAATGCTTTGTGCACAAACGGGGACTGTAAAGTGCAGAATTCGTTTAGATAAGGGAGGTTACATTTCCGGTGAAAAGATTCATATCTGGGCCAGTATTTCCAACCGAAGTAGAGTGGCGATTCGAGGAACACAAGCTTTATTAACAGAGGTATATAAATAGATTGCTGTGTTTATATTTCCCTGATAGACACATGACTCATTCAATGTGTGCATCGTATGTCTAATGTCCAGGAAAATTACATGCGTCAACTTTCTCTTTGTTTCAACAGACAATTCAATACACGGCAAGAGGAAAAGTTGTGCAAACTGAGCGAAGGGAATTGGCTTCACTGACAAGAGGAAGAATAAAAGCTGGGGGTAAAGATGAATGGATCAATGAGAAACTAACAGTGCCCCCATTACCCCCCACAAATTTGAGAGGATGCCATTTGATTAGAATTCAATATGATCTTTTTGTAAGTCATGTCTCAAAAAACACAAAATACTGAAAAATAATTTTACAAAGCATTATTTATCAAAGAAAATTTCAATAGAGATAAATAACACTCATGTATTTTCATTTTCCTTATTCTACTACTACTGGAATGGAATCTGATGAATGCTTCAAAATTTAAGCTAATTGCCAATTAGTGCTAATCAAGTTGTTTGCTGAAAAGGCTTGTTTACGTATTCTTGTGTTATTTGAGAGTTGCAATAATAATATCATCATTAAATATACTGGTTCATTATTTGAGAGAGTTTTCATCTCTTCTAACGAAGTGCTATTCTTTTGTATGAAAACAGTTTTGTATCAGCCCACGTAGCTTGGATAAGAAAATCAAACTCCAGCTTCCCATACTAATTGCAACATATCCACTTCGTGAAGGATCAATGAAAGATTCCAAGGATCGATTTCCAACAATTTTACCAACTTACAGGACAACTAGTGATAGCAAATCAGTCAGCAACAATAAGAAGATGATTGAGTAGTCTTTATAAGCTTTATTAAACATGTAGTTCTTGAAAACTTCGGCGCTTATTAACCCTTAATAATATTACTTACCAAAAAATATACCATTTTGTAAAATAATCTGATCTTGTTCCAAGATCCAAGACAAAAGTTATATTATACTGCAATTGTTAACAAGAATTATTTTAGCATATTAATGACTTGTGCGTTTAAATAAGAAACCAAAGACGGTATAATGCTCAAGTTTGTCAACATTCTCGGAACTTTATTAGTCAGTTTAACTCTGGATAATTAAGAACAACATCAAGCATATATATAAATTACAACTAAATAAAATTTAATCTAACCAGCATGGGTTTGTAAGAAATGTTTATGCAAACAAAATTAATTTTAATAAAATATGTTTCAAGCCTACCTTAACATGTTAAATAAATAATTGAATGCATTTCTATTGAATCATTATAACTAACTAATTATCAAATATTTTGCATGTTAGCAAGCCTGACTGAGATGGCAATAAATAATAAAAATACATTTTCGTTCTCTTGATATAGGAAAAGTTTGTAAATGAACACAAATAAAACACATTAAGAAAAATATTATACGATAGAGCATATTTTAAAATATTACCTATTAGATTTCTTATTTCCTACTATTTACTATCATATTATTGTGGCATCTATGGCTGATTAATAGCTATTATATAAATCCAAACGGGGCCTTTTTAAAATCTAAATGCCGAGCCGATTTGCAGTATAGATATAAAAACAATTTCAGTCTAAAATGTACCACAATTTTATATTATAATCTAAACTTTACAACTACTAATAGTATATAGTGTGTAGAAGTGAGGTATGTATTAATTACGTTATACAATTATTATATATCTACTAAATTTTTCAAGTGGCTAATAAAGCTGGGGAAAAAAGATGCCCCTGTTATATAATATATCCTTCAGAAAATCCCATGTTTGGGTTTGGATTTAGGTTACATTTTCTTTCTTACTGCCGTACATTTTATAATTCATTAATTAAACTTTATTAGAGAGATTATTCCATTATTGGCTCATATTCTAAATTGCCAAAATACTTTTAAGCTCGGTCGGTGCATTCGTGAAAGGTACATGGTATTTAATTAAAGAAGAATCCTATACTGTAACAGTCTTAACATGAGTAGATTATGAAATACGAACTGAAAACACACTTTATGCTTCAATTTCAAAATTAACATTTTAAAACTCCGTTTTAGCATTGAATAATACCAGGAATACCACGACCCCACACAAAGCAATCATGATCGTTTACTATACCTACGTTTATAAAGGCTATGACTAGTTAATCAGTTTTTGTAATAGATATCCATTTATGAAATAACATTAAAGCTAAATTAAAAGTTAAAAATAGAAAAAAGAAGATTATAATCGATGGGAAAATCATTGGGGAATTTGACGATGATTCATTCTATTATGCATCAGGTTGCTTATTTGCCGAATTTTGGTTACATACAACGGAATGTCGCAAAATTACGATACTTTCAGCAGAGATTATTGGCAGACTATTATCGCAGTGATGGTTAATCAAATGAAGAACGCTCTCAAATGTTTCATCTTTTGTTCGCACCTATATAATTTAATATTGATAATTATTATATTTAACTCATTACATTCAGAGAAAGTAGCTTAAACATTTACTTACAATTCCTTCAGGATCAACCAGCAACAAATGCTTAGGTGATCCATTTTGAAGCCCTGTGAGAACAAATTGTCCAGGCGTTGTTTGCGATTCACGTACCAAAAAATCTCCATTCTAAAAATTATAAAGTGAAACTTTGTTAAAAAAGTTCATGTAATGGATAGCAAATTAGTTCAGCACAAAGCATACATTTTGAACCAGAGCTTCTGCTTCGCTACGACTAATTGATCCATGAAACCAAGGCTGAGTTTCAAGTTCCTTTCTTTCTTTACTGGATAATTGCTTTGGTCTCCTTGCTAAGTCTCCAGCAAATGGATCTAAAAGAATAAATTATAATTATTAAATGTGAAATCAAAATTTTAATTCTCGAAAAACAAAAGGAATTGTTCCCTTACGCATATCAAAAGGGTCTTTATGTCCTTGTGGTTGCGGTTGACTAGGGGAGTTTAGAAGACCCAATCCTGTACCGGCAGTAGAAGCCGAAGCATTAAATGGTGGAGAATCAGGGCCCAACAAAAATGATTCCAAATGACGTTCTTGAGTGGTAAATGCTGGGGGCGTTGGAGCTTCAAAATCAATTAGATTGACGGATGATACTTCTAAAAAGAACAACAATCAATTCTGTTATAATTCAATTTCCAAACAAATCTCATAGTTGATGGTTATACTTTTATATTTACATCAATCAAAGTCATATTAAATTACCCGAAGAGATGGGAAGCGTAAGAATAGGAATTTTACTGACTTTTCCACTAATTTGTTTTGCATCCCCGTGATTTATAGATGTTTCTTTATTCGAGATTTCTTTATTTGATGTTTCAGGAGGTAATTTCCCAGGTAAATCGTTGTAATACTCTCGATCATCATTATGTAGCCTGCAGAATAAGTATATTTTTAATTAATTGTTTGCGTGAAATTGAGTAAGGCTAATCTGCACTACAAACATAAAACGAAAGATACTTACCTAGGAGGAGGTGGACGTTTTTGAATGTACTCTTTAAACCTCAGTTCAAAAGCTTGACCAATGGTTATTATAACATCTTGAGCAAGTCCACTGCCACATTCAATGATGAAGCAAGCTCTTCCAACAACAGAGTCTTTTGCAACATAAGCAATAAAATCCAGCATAGTCTACATCAAAATTAATAATATAGAGACATTATCCTTGTCATAAAGATTTATTAGAATGGATCCTTCTCCTTACCGCGTCACCACCGGAAGCAAAAGATATATTGGGCATCTCATGTGCAGCAATAACAGCCCCCGTATCCAGACTAGTCAGTTTGAGGCAGGTACTTGTAATTGTTAAATTAACATCGCAGCCAGCATGATCTAATCTTGGTCGGAGTCCTAAAATTCTGGATACATTTCGATCGACCTGAAAGCATATAAAGAACAATATATTATAGTAACTGTCGTCTATTTATGAATTTTATTGTTTTATGCCCATCGAATAAATAATAGTTGCTATTAATACTTTTATGGTATATATAAAAGGTTATATTTTCATAGTCATAGGATAATTCCATCTATATGGTTTATTCAATGAAGAGACGGATCCAAAAGGAGATATTAATTCTGAGCCACATGTCATGTCCTGATTAGCATACTTTCACTCAGTATATAGTTTCATGTAATATGGATACTATGAATGTCCGGAGGAGAATTAGGGAAAACAAAAATGAGAAGAATCTGTCTGTAGGTGTCTAAACTTCAGAAGGAATAGTAGTTTGCCCTTGGTTGTTGGATGATAGCTAGCTGCCTACTTTTACTCTCTTTCTCTCTCTCTCCAGTGAAAAGTGGTTGGTAAGCTAGATCTGGTTCTTGTTGGAAAAGCTGCCAGAAAGGCTTGCTTTTTTGGGATGATCAATAATTCTCTCAACCACCCACACACACACCAAAAGAGTTTTCATAAAACGACTTGAGCACTGAGCCTGTTATAGCATCTCTCTTGAGTATCATATATTTATCTGCTTGTTGTTTGAATTATTATAGTAGCATTTATTCCATGGCTTTTTAGCATCATTCTTTTCACAACAACTACCATCATAAGCTTCGTGTTCATGTTTTGGGAACATTACGGGGGATTTCATTGATCTATATACATACTGATATACTGCATGGGTTGACTGAGAAAACTTCTGTCTATTGGCAAATGGCGTTATTACAGTTACTCATATGAGGCTAACTGATTGGAACTGAAATTTCATAACCTACACATTCTGCTTTTGTTCCAAAGTAGAAAGTTTAATTAATTTTACTTTGAAAATTTTTAATGTTACAAAATTAGAAATGCAATAAAACTATGAATAAAGTCCTATTATTATTACCGTTCTTTTCCGTTCAACAGACTTGAGACCAGCAGCTTCACAAACTTGATTGATACACTCTCTGAAATAGACAAAAAAAAAGTTGCATGGTTAGATGATTTTGAGGTGGGATGGAAATGCTGAACAGGGAAAAGCATTTAAGTTCATGAATTTCATTAAGAAGTATAGAAGATGTTTGTGAATACTTTTCTCTACTAGTTTAAACTTTTATGGATAGCGTGAGAGTGAGATTGGTGGTGGATATAGATGAGAATGAGACGAAAGAGGGTGAAAAAATAGAATGGAAATATTTCAAGTATAAGAAAACGAAGGTAAACGAGAGACGAAAATGGTGTCTTTGGAACATGTTTGAAATGCTGACGCTGAGAATTACTTAACAAAATATATAACAAACGGAGCTGAACGCCCACACAATCCAACTAAGATGTCTTCCTTTGCTTTCCATTCCAGGAGAAGTGTAGTGGTGTGGGCCACGACGATTCTAAAACCCACTTAAGTACCAAGAATAGCTCTGTGCAAGAACACAGAAACCACAAGTGTGGAAGTAGTAGGCAAGCAACACAGGTGAGAAGTTCTAATTCTATTTTAAACGACCAGCCAACTACTGTTAACTGCCACATCTACCTACTGCCTACCTATACAGTAGTAGTATTAGCAACTTCTTCTCTGCTGGGCTTTCTTTCACTTTTGTTTCTCCAGCACATACATACTACATGAGGATATCGAAAGAGAGAGAGAGAAAAGGAAAGAATGAGTTATTTATCAAGAACAAACTAGACCGTGGAGGATGAGTATAAAGAATTCAATTCTCTCTCTCTCCATCCTAAACCTGGGTCGTTAAGAAATGTCAGCCTGCCCACAAAGATATACTCAAATAGAATTGTGAGAGAAAACTATTTTTCACCACCAACCACACAATATCAGCAAAAGCATTTAGAAAGTAATTCCATCTTATTTGTACACACTTACTTGGCAATTAATGATCTCGTATCGAAATCCAGACTTTTCATTGAAGTGTTTACGTCAACGCATCCAATATACTGCAAATATAAAATACATATTATTATAACAGATGCATAGTACAAATTATTAAAACATTTTTATCCCCCATGAAGACATTTACAGAGAAAGCAAAGCCAGCATTTTTTGTAATAATAAAGTTTATATTATAAAAATCATAGTTTTCCAATTAGTCATCAAATACTACAAACTACCAATACACAAGAAACATTTTGCTTTAAAATGAAATAAGAATTAAAATTTGGTTTTCCTAGTGTGACAAAAAGTGAGACAAACAAACTGCTATTTGTAATGAGCCATTTCATAGGAGGATGATGTAAGAGAAAATTACATTGTATGAATGATGATGATTTAACTAGTACATCCTTATTCGAGAAAAGTACCCAATTGAATTCAAAGAACTAGAATTTTGACAACTACAACTGAAATCTCAATGTGTTGTTATCAAGCAGCAGAGATAAACGGATTTAGGCATATATACGAAATGAGAGGTTTATACAGTTAAACTATATTCTGTATTGGGCTTATTCTTGTTTGTATCAATATTATAGTGAAATTGTAAATTACATAAGGCAGAGAGTTAGACATTTTGGTTTTTGACTTTCGTAGATGTATTGCTGCGAATCGTAAATCGTAATAAAACTGGATTGAATCCTGTGATGTCTTCTTATCCTTGACTAAAAAAGTGCAAGCACAGCCAAGTCAATCAGACACACTTTAAAGACTTATAGAGATTTGAACAACCTTGCAACTTAAAAAGTTACCATTGAATCTATCAGAAAACTCATCTTTAAATCCGTATGTGTGTGTATACATTTACTTAGAGATAGATATATACATTTTCAAAGCAAGCCAACCGAACCCCCGTTCAATTCGATCTCATTCTTTCACTTGTATAAACTATATAATCTAGAGTTTCATAGACCTCAACTTTTCTCGCAGTTTCTGCTGAACTATGAGAAAAAACAACTCGGCAATGACGACACACGTCCGGTCTGGTTGTTGTAATGGGATTCTGTTTCCTATCACATCTTCGATTTGAACCAGACAGACAATATCATGTTAACGCTAACTTAAGCCATTTTTCTGCAACAGTTTATTTTGTCTTATCTACATTTTATCATTCATTCATTTCTTCTTCACGTAATTCATCTACATCGTAAGATGATAGTGTATACCTTTTCCTTAATACAATAATAGGATGAAATGCATATAAATTCATTACGTAGAAAAATGCCAAAATGCGATTCATTCATTTAAAGACGGATGCGGTTCAGTTGCAAAAATTTGATTTATGACTAATATTAAAATAAATGAACAGGCATCACATATCACATCTGTTTTATGCAAGACACATTTTAAAACTATTCCTTTATAAGCATATTGCATCATTTTCACAAAATGAAAAGTCAGTTAATTTTTAAGTCCTGAGACTAGTTTTTTGCTCGTATCATTCGATCATTTCTTCTAGCTGAATGAATTCTTCAATTATAATTGGATTTTTACACATAAGTAAAACTCATGAATGAAAGATAGAAAAACACATATCAAGAAAAAGGTTATCATTTTGCTGTCAACTGAGGTGACAGCTGATGTATTTAATCAGTTGAAATGAATTTTTATAACAATGACAAGATGCTACGATTGCATTGCATTCATTTTAATTTCAGAAGCAATTTTAATAAGTTATGGAGAAAATAATGATTTTAGAAATTCAAATTATTTAGTTAATTTCTTCGTTGGATACTTAAAAACCTTATTCTCAACGCTAAAGGGACGTTAAAAATATCTTTGATTTTCATAAATAAATTTTGTCACCATAAAGCATTAATATGTTAGTACTATATATAGGTGGTAAATGGTAAACTGAGAAATGAACGAAAGTGAGAGATTTTTTTAAAGAAGGGAAGGAATGATTTTTGGATGAAGGAATATGTACTGAATTCATATCTTTCTGTCTTTTATGAGTATCTGGGAGCAGTTTAAGGGTTTATTAATGTCCATGTGTCTGTAGCAATTCCTTAGTCAATCCATATGTGCCAACTATAAGTGTTAATATTTTATTTTCGCCCTAATATCCGTTTCCTCAAACGGAGGATGTTCTAATTTTACATTTTATGTCCATATGAATTCATTCATTCATACTTCAAACTATTTCCAACATCATCCGCCAACAAAATACACATCCGCATTTTAACATGAACTACTGTCAAGGCACGGGCACTTGTGCGACTAAAATTACGGCAGTACTTGAGTAACTTGATCCTTTGAGTCAGATGTTCTCCCTCAGACTTAATTTTAATAGTGGTAGTATTTCCGCATCTATTCCATTCACATATAATGTTCAAAATGTTCATTCATCAGAGGAGGAAATTCGGAAGGAAGTTAGCTAGTATGTAATAATGAATGAAAATTCCTGGGGTGTGATTCTCTCTCTATGCCGGTGGATACGGTTTGAGGATGTGTATGGCATTTGTCACTAAAATATTCTGAAAACATTTTTCCAGGACCGGAATTGTACATCCGAAAATATATCAATTTTAGTTTGTTCACAGGAAATTGAATTGTTTGTTGTTAACGAACATCAACATCATCACACTGTTTCATGAATTATCCATCGACATTATATTATACCTATTCATAATTACGACCCAAAAAGAGGAAATGGAATGGAACGCCAATTATTTTGTTTTCATTCAATTCATCCACAGAGCAGTTAAATTATACTTAATACTTTTTGAATAATTCGTGATATTTAGACAAAAGGAGAAATATTTCTTTATGCAGTATATGGTAATGACATTGACCAACACACAGAGTTTAAAACAAAGTAAAAATGAAAAATTCCATGTTTTCATTTGGGCCAAACCTCTAAAACCAAGCCTGTGTATAAGTTTATTAGATGAAAAAAATGTTTGAAAATTCTCAACTGTGAAAGCATTGAAAATAAGTTATATAAATTTCATCGTGTGGCTGAACAAATCCTGTTTACTAAAGCAAAACGAAATTCCTGTACATTTTTGTATGGGATTCAGAAAATCCTCCTTAGTTATATGGCTCGGTTGGTTGCACTACAAGGCATGGGCATGGGATTGCTGATTCATTCATTCATTCATAAATCCAAATTCTGAATACCTCTGCCTCATCCTGCATACTTATACTTACTTACTATAGGTTTCATAAAAAGGCTAAAAAAATGTGCTGTTGAACTGAGCGTTTATGGAGTAGGAGTATAATATATATCTATGTGGAAATAAAAGGACGTGACTTCTCCCTGTGAATAACTTTCATCCCTTTTCCCATTAGGTATTATTTCATTCAGAGATCTTCCAACTATGCGCTTGCCTTGCTTCCCGTGTGCCATGGCAGTGTGTAAAAGAGCTCGAGTCGAATCCGTCTCCTACTATAATACTATATCTATATATATGCAGCAACAAAAAGATATAGAAGAAGAACCTTACATTTCGTCAGAATTCATGAATGAAACAACCAAAGCAACGAACCAGTGAACGTCTTGTATTATTTAAAGCCTATATAAGCCACGTTAAAGTTGCTTATAATAAAAGTTATAATTTAACTCTAACTGAACCAAGTTACAAGATATTATTAAAGTTTAACTTAAAAACTCCTTCAACTTTTGACTTGTGCAGTACAGCAAGTCTTTCATGTATTTATGACATTACCAAACCAAAAGTGTAAAGTGAGCCAAACTAAAAGACAAGGCGACAAAATCTCAACAGCAGCAACAGCAGAAAGCAAAACTGCTATAGCAAGTTCAAAATAAGCTGAGATTACTTGGGGTGAATATGAATGAACTTGTGAAATGTATGGCTTTGGATTGGATTCATTTTTCATTCAGACATTCATCTCTATTCTATAACTAAATCCTTATTATTTTCTTTTCTTTGCAAACAAATTCAAAAGTAGTAAGAAATGGATTTAACAGTTTCATTTCGTGATGTTAGACAAACTTTTGAGATTTTAAGTGATTTTCTAAACCGATTAGGAAATTCAGACTACTTGAAATTACGACGGATGTAATAAAAACCATATTGTCGTGACTTGAACGAACGTGAGGAGCC
>JAQFZB010000871.1:0-10309 GCA_034695165.1 Desoria trispinata | reverse complement strand
GATATTTCAGAAAATTTGATTTTTGAAAACAACGCTTTCTTAATATACACAACACATGATTCCAAGAATCGTACCCCCATATTTCAAACGTCTTTAGAAAATGACATTAATTTTTTTGAATCTTGTACATTAAACATTTTGATTGGATACAACGATAAATCCTCATTCCCTGTAGGATACAATTTCCTACATTTCATACATCTCAATCGTGATATTAGTCGAAGATCCTCAATTTTCTCAACACTTCTTTTCGTGGGGTTTAAAGCAAAAATTTACTTTCTGCCAAATGAAATTAATAAAACCGTGTCCAGAATCTTTCTACTCGATTTGTCCCAAAATGAAACAAGTGGTGGAATTTGGTATTACTATTGTCCATATTGTAGAAAAAGACATCAAAGAATACCAATTAACAAAGATATTGGAATAAAATCACTTCAACTGATTAATTCTTTCTATTTCATTTCTCAATGGGAGGAATTCTCAGTGGGTGTTCTTCATACAGGTTCCAACTTTGCTACCTGGAATTGTCAGGTTCATTTGAAACTAAGGAAATCAACGGATTGTACACAGATCTACAGCAGATTATCAAGTTTATCGTTTAAATACAACTTTTCATTACATCTGATTACAGACGTAAACAAATTGGTGGATCATAACTTTGGTTTCTTTTTAGTTGATACTCATGTCAACATTTTTCAATTTCAAAGTAGTCGCAGTGTCTATGATGGAAAATATGCAGGCTATGTTGTTCTATATTTTGATTATGAGCAGCGTACTGAAGACATCAGTCTGTCCAGTTGGATAAGACCATTTAGACCCAGTGTGTGGGTGGCTCTCTTCGTGTTGATTACTTTTGTTCTTTTTCTTCAGTTTGACCTAAACATCATTTGGATCCTAATAAAGATTTTGGTTAGACAGGGATACCATACGGAACATCTTTTAATTCATTTATTAGGACTCCTAATATCAACAGCTCCTTTGCTGATGTACTACGAGAATTATTTGTCTTCTCATTTGATCGCTCCTAGTAAACATGCACAGAAAACTAGTCTAATGCAGTTCATAGAAAATGACTACCGATTCATTTATCTTCTGAAAATAGGTGAAACGAAGAATGACGTTTTAAAAACGGTTAAAGAAGATTTTCGAATCATTATATTTATAAAAGTTGAACAAATCAAAGACTATTTGAGCCCCAACAATCCAAAAATTGCTAAAATGCAAGGACTTCAGTCATCCGATGCTGTCACAATTTCAAAATACGTATTATTTGGTGGAAAGTACGAATGTTACATGTCAAAAAATGTTTTTAGTGTAAGTGCATACTTCAGCTATGTAGAAATGGCAATTTCCGAAAATATATTGAGAACCTTAAGCTCCTTTTTAGAAGGTGGGTTTGAACAGGTTTGGCAAAACTGGAGAGTGTATACATATAAATTATACTGCCAACAGATTTTATTTAGTATAGTTGATAAAATTGTTGAAAACTCAAATTCATGGAAAGATTTCATCTCATTTAAAAATTTAGTACCATTGTTCGTCATATGTGGAGTATTATGGTCATTGGCAATTTTCGTGCTTTTAATAGAAACTGGCGCACAAAGGAGATACAGAATAATAAATGTTTCCCGACTCATCAATGTGCTAAATGATCAACAACAACCTAATTGTTAGACTTCTAACCATCTAAGCAATACTAAGCATATGACTGCAAGATAAAATTTATTAGTTATTGTAGAATATAAAATATAACACGTTAATATAAATTAACATTTGAAAAATTATATCAAAAGTTGCTTGTATTGTATATGAAATAAATTGTCATGTTTGAATAAATCGATCTTTTTTATTACGATTTCCAATCTGCAATAAAAATACAAACTACTGACTGAACGTTTTTACAAATTAAACCTTTTCGCAATCAACTCCTGTGGAACTGACAACAATAGAGTGTACGTAAGGCTCAACGTAGCTGCATAAAACTCAATCTTAATTGATTTCCTCAGAGGAATATGTTTTCATCGAAACCTGCATACACTAGCAGAGGTCTAAATCCTTTAACTTTTAAACAAAACAACTTTCTTCCCCTGTCCGTCATTTTACTTGCTGAAACTTGTTTCTTCCATTGTTGTAGTATTTCCATTGCTTCATCGTTTATTTTGGGGGCAAGGGGTAGTGTTAAATGTCCAAGCAATGGAAGGGTCAGGGAAAGTGCTGGGAGAAACATGTACAATAAAAATGGAAAATAACTGTAGCATGTAAATGTCAATAAATTTACAATTCCAATCAAACAGTATCCAACTGCAAGAGGAACTGCAGTGATCAATTCACAAAATTCAGATACAAGTTTCAATGTAATTTCTGCCTCCCGATAGCGGAGCATCATTTTCTCTAGATATTCATTCTTGACAATGACATTCTTGACTTGATTCTGACTTTTGGGCAGCAGTATAAATTCATTATATGTTCTCCCACTTTGTTGTAGTCCATATTGTTTTATTGCTGAAATTGAATAATTGATCATCGAAGTCCAGATATTAGGGATAGAAAGATGAATGGAAAAAGCCGACATGATTCCAAAAGATTCCAAAGTTTTATCCTCAAGTACTGTAATTATTAAATTCATTTAGTCGAGGCATTGGTAGCGTAGGGGAAGGGTGGTTGGGCTCCATCTCCCGAAACTATCGTACGGGGTTCGAATCCTCGGGCTCGGCATGGGAGATGATGGTGTTATGGCGAGGTTTTTTACCCTTCGGGGGTTTTTTCCTACGTCACCGGGCATAAATAAGTCCCGGGCCAAATGGGTAACATCAAAAATCTCCCAATATAAGGTAAAAGAAATAAAAAGGAAGAATGCAAAGTGTCTGCTGGGCTTAATTGCACTATGAGCGGACGTTAAACTATGTATTTACCTTTTTTTTTTTATTAAATTCATTTAAATCTTTTAATATTATATATATATATATTATATTACGAATTTTCATTCTGCTTTCCAAAGTTGTCATGCTAGCCAGTCCCCTGAATCCCACTTGTCCATGAGCAACAATAGTATAAGCTGCAAATACTGCAAACAAAAAAACTAAGCACACTTCGGCTGAAAAGATACCCTGAAAAAAATGCTCCTTGGATAGATTTAGCTGAATAACAAATGCCAGAATATGTCCACCAACTCCAAGTAAACAAACAATAAATATTATGTGAAAATACCACCATAAATTTAATTTAAATGAAGAATTGTATATGAAAGTTTGATTGGATTCGTCCCACATGACTGGCATTCTTTCTAATTGATAAATTTGGGAATATTCCCGAAATGCTTGAAGAGTTAATTTACTTGGCATTTTGAATATTCAACTGAAATCATTACAGTGGGTGTCTAGTGGGATATAGATAATATGTATTTCCTGTGTAGAAAGAAGTCTTTTGTAAAATATCTGCAGTGCAACTCATGAAGCCCGAGCCAAGAACTGTTGACAATTTTTTAAACTTTAAACGTCCATTTTTTTATATGCACAAAATTACGATCGGTTAACGCGTTCCTGAGTTATCGCGATGACAAGATTTAAATGAGGTGCGGGACCCTGCTTCAAAAACCATTTGACCGATTTTGCTTATATTTTAATTTTATCTTTATATTTGCAATATAAGTCAATGTATTTGCATCATAACCAAATGTGCAAAAGTTCATAACGATGGGTTAAATAGTTCGCGGTTCTAGAGTTATTGGGATGACATGATTTTGACTTCGATCCGCTACCACGTTGGGTCTTTCTATTCGAGAACCACTTGAGAGATTTTGCTAATCTTTAAAATCAATGTTTCCTTAAGCTGATAAACAAGTGTGCAAAATTTCATGAAGATCGGATAACGCGTTCTTGAGTTACCCTGATGACAGACACGGATAAACATGACAATCACATAAGCCCTGGTTTGGGCTAAAAATTGAATATGTTGAATAACTATATTTCCTCGAAAATCGATCGAAATTCACTGAATAATTCATACATAATATACGTATCATAGAGCTTAATCTAATAATTTCTGTATCCTTACGTTCCAGTTGATACATTCACGTTGCGCAATGATCTCTTAAAAACTTGGTCATGATGAAAAGCTTTTCTAATATGATTGAAAGAATTCAGTATCAGTAGTAAATTTCGTAATTATCTGTCTAAGATGAGATTTTAGGAATAGAAATGCATCATATTCTTTTAAATTTTATTTTTCAGACAGTGGAAAGTGAATACCCCAAGTTCGTTTTGCTAATGTTTATAAAAAAATATTGCATTTTAATGAGAAATAATATAATTAAATGATTTTTTAATGGGATCTATTAAAATATGAATTAATTAATAAATTACGGAAGAGAATTCTTAAATAATTGTTGTTTCTATTAGCTAAAGGTTTATCATAATTTTGTGAGTATGGTACTTAAATTAGTTACATCCAAAGGTTTGTAGTTTTTACGTAATTGACTAGACTCTCCATTCTACTTCGGGATAATGCCCTTTTATGAAGATATTGAAGAGAATGACAGTGATTAAGAACCTCAAAAAACTAAAATGTAGTTTTCCAACAAATATTTTGTTTTTTCTTACTCTTCCTTAAAGAGGAAAATCGCCCAAAAGCTTCGGCCAACAGCTCTATCAAGTAAAGCATGAAATCCATATGAAGAAAACAATCAATCTCCTTTTATATTATTTAAAACGCAACCAGGTTAAAATTACAATTACATGATTACTGACAATTTCGTCAAGATCAAAGTCAAGTATTTGGTTCTCAGAGAAATGAATGAAGGAAACTGGGACGACTTTTAGCAAAATGCAGAATGCTTCTCATGGTCAAAATTATGCATTATGAATAGTTCCCAAACATTATTATTGGATTTCGGTTAGGAATTATGTAATAGTTCATATTTAGAATAATAATTGAATTCAGATTTGACATTGAAAAGATGGAAAATTAATCCTTTTGGAAAACCCGTAGCTTTAGATAGTTTGATAGAAAAATTGAGTTGTTCTATTATCGTATCTATGTTTTACATAATTAAATTAAAGTTGAGTCATTTTCTAATTTTTTGCTTAGTTTATTAATAAATAGTTCTTAATATTAACTAGAAGACTATTGATTTACGCAATTAATTGAGATCGCATAACTGACTACATCCCCACATCACATTAACGTAAGAATCCAGTTTTCGTCTTAGTAAGATATTCGTGGATTCAACAATTATCAAATTTAAAAAGTGCAACTTACAAATAATTATGGAATTTATATTAAATGTTTATTTGGCATTATTTTACATTTATGGGTACGGGAAGTTTTATGGTAATTGGCAATTTTCGGGCTTTTAATATTTATTTATTTTATTTATAAATTCAATATGATTACACTTGGGCAGGGCCGTTACATCATAAGGTAGTAGATAAATCAATTTTAAACTCGTATAATTATTATTATTTTAATCTTATGTGGATTAAATAACAGATTTATCACTGAATTATACAGTAAGTAATAAGTATAGTGCGGAAACCGTAAAGTAGAACTTAAGAACTAATAATGTGTTTATGATAGTTACAATTTAAAATTCGTCATTTTCAATATCATTATTTGCACATTCTCTAAAATTAAAATTAAATATTTGTCTTGTTAGTAAATACAATTTGTATGATTTCTTAAAAGCGTTAAAACCAGATTGAATATTAATTTTGAAAGAATTAGGTAATTTAAGCCAAAATGAAGACGCTACATAGCGAAAAGATGTTTTCCCGACTTCAGATAAATAAAGCAAGTTTGGGGTTTCATAAGTCTTGTTTCTTGTCGTTCTTACTTGTAATGCTTCAGAGCAGAGGTAAAGTGATAAAGTACAGATAATCTGGACACATATTATTAAACATTTTGTAAGCAAGCTTTAGGACTTCAAATTTTAATAGAAAGTGGCACACAAAAGAGATACAGAAAAATATTGGTTTCCCGGTTCATCAATGTGCTGGATGATCAACAAAGACATAATTGTTAGACTTCTAACCAACTAAGCATATGATTGCAAGTAATGAAGAATTGTAGAATATAAAATATATAACACTTTCTAATATAGTTACTTGTATATGAAATAAATTCAATAAATTGTCATGTTTTAATAAATGGAGCTTTTATATTACGATTTCCAATCTGAAATCAAAATACATACTATATACAGACTCAACCTTTTTTGCAAATTAAAACTTCACTTTCCCGGTCAACTCCTGCGGAACTGACAACAATAGACTGTATGTAAGGCTCAACGTAGCTGCATAGAACTCAATTTTAATTGATTTCCTCAGAGGAATATGTTTTTCATCGAAACCAGCATACAATAGTAGAGGTCTAAATCCTTTAACTTTTAAACAAAACAACTTTCTTTTCTTGTCCGTCATTTTACCTGTTGAAAGTTGTTTCTTCCATTTTTGTAGTATTTCAATTGCTTCATCATTAATCTTGTGAGCAAGGGGTAGTGTTAAATGTACAACCATGGGAATGGTTAGGGAAAGTGCTGGGAGAAACATGTACAATAAAAATGGAAAATGTCTGTAGGATGTAAGTGTCAATAAATTTACCATTCCAATCAAACAATATCCAATTGCAAGGAGAACTGCAGTGATCAATTCACAAAATCCAGATACAAGTTTCAATGTTATTTCTGCTTCCCGATAGCGGAGCATCATTTTCTCTAGAGATTCATTCACGTTATGAATTTGGGTCAGCAATACAAATTCATTATATGTTCTCCCACTAAAGTTTTGTCCGTATTGTTTTATTGCTGAAATTGCATAATTGATCATTCGAAGTCCAGATATTAGGGACAGAAAGATGAATGGAAAAAGCCGACATGATTCCAAAAGACTAATGAGCAGAATGTAGCAACGAATAAACTGGACACATATTATGATGAGCTTTGGAGCTTTGATTCTATTTAGCAGTTTAAAGTAAAATGAAAACACGTCCATTTCCGTCATCATTGAAAAGAGAAATACTACAATGGGATAGAAAACAAATATTCTGACAAAGAATATCATTGAAATTCCAACAGGGTCTTTGTACCAATAATCCGGAGTTTTATCCTCAAGTACTGTAAATTATTAAATTCATTTATATTATGTAATATTATTATATTATTAATATAAAATTTTAAAATTATATTACGAATTTTCATTCTGCTTTCCAAAGTAGTTATGCTAGCCAGTCCCCTGAATCCCACTTGACCATGAGCAACAACATTATAAGCTGCAAATACTGCAAACAAAAAAACTAAACACACTCCGGCTGAAAAGATACCCTGAAAAACCGTGAACCTTAAAGAATGCTCCTTGGATAGATTTAGCTGAATGAAAAATGCCAAAATATGTCCACCAACCCCAAGTAAAGAAACAATGAATATTATGTGGAAATACCACCAGAAATTCATTTTAAATGAAGCGTTGTATTTGAAAGTTTGATTGAATTGGTCCCACATGACTGGCATTCTTTCTAATTGATAAATTTGGGAATATTCCCGAAATGCTTGAAGAGTTAATTTACTTGGCATTTTGTAAATTCAACGAAAATTAAAATTAATGGAACGAGCCTCAACTAATATCCATCGTAATATGTATTTCTTGTGCTGGGAAAAGTCTTTATAAAGGTTAATACCTGCGTGTAACAGGGCGGAGCAAAGTCTGAATTCCCCATATAAATATTGGCATTGGCAATAATTGATTTCACTATCCAGGTAATATCACATCGCCATTTCGAAGTTTTCAAAAATCAGTTAGCTAGCCTTAAGCTAGTCGCTCAGTGAGTCATACTCTTGTCAACTTATAACATTAGCATGCATTGTTTGAGCTTTATGGCAATTTTCGTAATGATTGGACAAATTCCCATTTAAATATGGTGGAATACCTCATTGGATAATCCCAATCTAGAACCACTCTACCAATTTTGATACTTTAATTAAAATTTGTTTAAAAATTAAATATGTTTCATCCGTTTTTCAGTCGAAATTGATCGAAATTCGCTGAATAATTCATTTAATACCAATTTCATTTACTTAGTCGAGCTTAATCTAATTATTTCCTGTTCTAATGTTGCTGGAGGTTCGCTTTGACGTATTGCTATAAAATTTTACGAAATCATCTATCATAAGCTTGTCATCATGACCAACGTTTTTCTAGTGTCATTGGAAAAATTCAGTGTTTCAAGTTTCATAATTATCTATGTTAGATATGACTACGGTTGCATCTTTATTTTTTTTATATTTTATTTGTTAGCTATAAATACTGTGTAAAGGAAAAACTTTCAAGCTCAATTTTTATTAATATTAATTATTGATTCGATCTGGATCTGAAACAATTATGAGAAATTTACAACTTTTAAATTTGAAATGCTATTAATAAATGATTTTATTGTTTCATTGAATCAAGTATGTAAAAATTGAAATGAAGATGATAATATAAGTGAACAGTATTTATAACTAACATTTTTGTTTTTGTTAACTAAATGTAGAAAGAATTTACCAAAATTTTTAGATACCTGATAAAACAATTAAATATATACAACTTATTATCATTTGCCGTCGCTCCTTTAATCTTCTATCTATAAATGGCTTTCATTCAATAAGTTCTTACCCTTCATCCCTATACAAAGGTATGTTGTTGAAATTGATGTTCCATTACAGTTTCACCGTAATTGACTCCACATTTTCCCTCGGGATAATACCCTTTCTTTAAAGTAAGATAATAACAACGATTAAGAAACTCAAGAGAAAAAAGACAAAAGAAGTTTTTCACAAAATATTTCTGAATTCTGAGTGTGGACCATAGAAGTAGTATAAAATGTGTGGACATTTATGCATTTATATATTATAATCCCATCACATTTTAGAAACTCTAGAAAGTATTTCATAGATTGTAGTCGCAAACTATTTTAATTTTTCAAAAAGTAAAGCTTCGGGACTAACCTAAACTAACAGCCGAGATGTTGCCGTACAACCACCCTGGTTTTAATAAACTGCAAAAAATTAACAGAACCTAAATATCCTTTTCCTTATATACAAAAGAACTGAAATGTACTTTTTTGGTATATAAAAAACTTCAAGTTATACCACATACTAATTTTTTGCTCCATGGCATTCATTTTGAGTAAACGGTGACGATTTGTGTTTAACCAAAAATGGTAAAAAATCTCTCATGCTAGACAGCAATAATTTTAATACTTCTTGAATTTAATGGGGAGAAAAATGCAATGATGCTTGTCGTGAATTCTTTTGACTCGATGAGTCTTTTACAATATTCTCTATTCTCAGCAAGTCTAAAATATTCCGACTTCTGATCGGTGCATTCATGGCATTCATTTAATATATTTGAATCAAGCGATGAAGGTTTTTAAATTATTTGTTGTAACAACGACGGGAGTCTTATTACTGTTATATTGTATTAAACGCTACCATTTGCCTGGAACTGAAAATGAGTCAATTGGGATAAATATCATAAAGTTTAATAAAACAGGAGCTAGAAGGACACCTAATTACGTAAGAACAGAATTTATTTAGCTCAAGGAAATATAATTTAATTGTTTCTTCATTGCTTTCAGCCCCTCGTATGGTTTCCAGGTCATGATGCAGAAATCGTTGCTCTGGAGAACATGAAAGAATTTCTGAATTATAAATGGCAGCATGTTAACAGTAAAATTTCAAAAAGTAATTAGAATGAGCACATGTTCAACATCTTTAAATGTTTAATAATTGTAATACCGCTAAAAGGTACAACTCCAATAAGAAGTTTGATTATCTCAACTTGGAGATCTGGCTCATCATTTTTATTTGATATTGTTAAAAGTTTCCCTGCTACAATAGGATTCTTTGAACCACTTTCACCTATTTTGGATTTTGATCAGGTCAGTTACCTTTAACATAATTTTGTATTTAATTTAAATTGTAAAAAAAGTATTTTTATAATCCCTCTTCCCTTTATTTTATTGCAGATAAATTCTGAAACAGAAGCTTTGAAATACTTGGAGTATTTAAAATCGTTTTTTCACTGCCAATTAAACAGTACAGGTTAATTACACAAAATGATGAAAATTAAAAAAATGACCTATAAATTTCTTATAAAGGTATCTTGAAACACCTCGATGGAATACTAAAGGACCATGTGTATCCACAATGGTATTTTACAAATATTACTTTTATGTCAGAAATATGCAATTTACATCCAGTTCAAACCATGAAAGTAGTACGCCTTCCACTGAAGTTTGCAGAACCATTATTTTCAGATGAAAGGTGAGCGACATTTAT
>JAQFZB010000870.1:0-10312 GCA_034695165.1 Desoria trispinata | reverse complement strand
TCTCTCTATTGATCCAAGAAGTTGGAATTAATTGAAATGAATTCTCTTTAGTAAAATTAACTAAAGAATACATGTTGATCCGACAAGTTATGCGAGAAGAATGACCCGGTCTCTGTACGAGGCGTGGTGATAGTAGATGGCTTACATCAGTGGTGGCGTTGGTGTTGAAGAATATTTAAATTCAAAGAGCGCACAAATTTTATGCTCGCATCCCGTGCGAAATATGCATGGGATGGATATGTAAAACCTACATGTAATGTGCACGCTGTTTACTTGCATGCTACATGAGGGTATAAGTGGTTTTAAAATATTTTTCACAAATTTAATTTTTACAAAGTCGCCCACAAGGGATATTCGGGAAAAACAAAGCGATTCCCCACGTATTTCACGTCCCCGCCAGTATCCCACTCAAACCACATGAATCCCCTAGTTATCCCACTATCAGTTTTTCCTGGGATATTTTGGCCCAAGATAAAACATTCTAAAAAACAAGATTGGGTCATATAAAAGAAACATTTGAGACGACATAAATATTTTTTAGAAAATCAATAAGTTTTACTATTGTGTTTACCAGACCAACCACTGCACTATGGCTTAGAGTATATAGTTTAGATCGTATTTGGGAATTATGTATGATATAGTAGACAAGAGCAACAGGACAGGAAGGTCAACCTTGAGCAAGAAATTTACTTTCAGGCTTCTCCTTTGCATGTACTTGTAAATTCCCTAATCCTGTTCCTCCTCTTGATGACATAACAAGAGAGCATTTTTATATTCCACTAACAAAAGCATGAAATATTATAATATTGTATGGTGCATTAGTGCCCATCACCTTCACCAGAACCGGACTATTATAGATCCTATGTATTGATTGAAGAGACAGAGAGACCAGATCACATCGCAATAAGATCAATTCAGGGTCTTTGGCTATTTTAATATTCATCTCATATTGAATCCAGAATTTAATACACTTGCTAATGTTCATGATCCTGATAATTGTGGTCAAACTAACTGTGCCCCAATAAAACGGAACTAAAAACTAAATGCTAAATCTGAATCTAATCTTATACGCAGGTTATCATCGTGGAGCAGAAACATAAATAAATTAAATTCTCTTTTTATCCCTCAGTTTATTATTTGGAAGATAAGCTGTCCTATACTGTTGGATATAAGGATATATAGCTTGGTAGCTCTTGTCTCTTGATGCTGGTATGGTACTAGGGAAGTAGAACGCTGACAAAATTAATAAGAATTCCATGTCAATATTGACAAGGAGGCTATATGCCGAGGGGGGAAAGTGACACGGTGTGTGATAGCATTGTATACATAATAGCTATTAGTTCCATTAGTTGTAGGAGTAGGAAGCCTTCTCTTTTTCCTTGTCCAAATCTCATCTGATGTTTGCATTGTTTTAACTTTGGCTTTGCTATATACACAGAGGCAGCAGTGATTGTAAAA
The DNA here is from genome assembly GCA_034695165.1 of Desoria trispinata. Lineage (NCBI taxonomy): Eukaryota > Metazoa > Arthropoda > Collembola > Entomobryomorpha > Isotomidae > Desoria > Desoria trispinata. The sequence goes on along the minus strand of JAQFZB010000870.1, from coordinate 8,854 downwards.
GTGTAATAACACTTCCGAGAAAATTCACTTTCATTCTTCAAGCGTAGACGATGTTGACACGACAGTCGCTTTCATTTTAGATATATTTAAGATAAAACATTAAAACCATATTCCAACAGTCAAATTACATTAATTGGCTAGACCCCTTAATATAACATAGTACAGAGTATAACAAGCAGACGTATATGGTTTAACATTAATCGTAAGAAGGTGATGAAATAAGTCAATTTCTTAATGGTTTAAGAGCAAAGCAATTGTTATTCGGGTGACTTTATTATTTCTTTGCCTCAATAGACTTGAGAATCCCAGGTTTCAAAACTTAATATCGAAATCGAAAGCCTACGATATAGCTGTGGATATATATATATATATAGATTATTTAGATTGACAATTCACGTATTGAAAACGTGATCTTTTGCTGTTTTCCTGATCCTTTGGTCAGCAGCTCCCTGTTCCCTTCTGAAAAGGATATGGATATCAATTATTCCTCATACAACGTTTGTTACAGCTAAACAAAATCTGAACTGACAGAGCACGAAATCAAAACAAAAGAATATTACAATACTTTAAAACTGCTTCTCCGTAAACTGTATGTTTCAAAAACAAGGTCATTATTGGCTGCTATATAACATCATAACAAGATAATAAAGTCTCCTCTGCTGCTGACTCAACTGAAATCGAAAGGGTAAATAAACCTTATGCAAAGGATTTCAAATGCTGAAAGTAAAAGGGATTTTTCTTCTGCTCATGGAAAATCGTTTCACAAAGAGTTGTATCAGAAAAGATTCAGTTTATTATTATGCTAACTATATTATTCTTATTATGAAGCATTGTTTATTCTGGTTATTTGAATTACTCATGTGGCTCCAATCTCTAATGTATATAATTTATGGCCCTTAAAAGTCAAGAATATGGAACACGATAGGATTCCAACAAAAACGAACTCCTAGATATAGAATAATATACTCGTAAACCTTTAGTTAGAGTAAAGGGAATAAAAGAAAGGCCATAGGATAAAGGTTAAATGCTTTATTGTTGCTTGATTTCAGAAGATATATAATATAGTACAAAAACGGGTTTTTCCAAATTTCTATTCTTGTGGTCGTGCACTTGGTTGCTTTGTGTTGAATTTAATTTTAAATTTCAAGGTCTAAGGTCACTGGGGAATAGAGCTAATGGGTAATTACAAATGCACATTTACATTCTGCTCCTTGACAAGGGCTCTTTTAAATCTGTCATAAGGAACAATTTATATTCATGCATATCATATGCTTATCAAGTACACTATTTTTGGTAGAGGCTTTCATCTTTTCAATTCACAATCCTACATCGCACATATTGTATAAATAAACGACCTTGAATTCCTCCTCTTCTAGTTATGAAAACAACGTATTTTCCTATACTATTCCCATCAAAATATCCGGGGACCCAAACTTGCTATTCCGTTTCAGTTTTGAAGTTTAGATGGTATTCTAAAAGGACTCATACAAGATTGTCTCGTGTTTTAGGAAGAAATTCATTTTATACATCATAATTAAATAAATCTTATTTATAAATTCAGCATGTCACAATTTGTGTAAATGTGCATTTTTAGAATCACGAAATATCACCTTCGCCTCATTTTTAATAAAACACATGCAATATCTATTGTTGAGTCTGGACAATACAAATACAATAATATGATTATTAGTTACATAGTACTCCTGACCTTTCTTACGCAATGTTCAAATCATTTTGCATCAACATATATCTGTATGGGCCAGAAGTAGTATATAGACATGTATTTTTGTTAATCCATGAATTCGCGCAGTTCAGTTCCCATATTTAATCGTATAAATGTAAAAAATGAAAATATATTATAATGAGCAGTCAATGAGTGACCCTGAGATATCTCCATTGAAAATATTGAATCCTCATTCCAATCTACACATAATTCATTGAATCCCTACATTCCACTTTTTATTTAAAGCCCTAAACTATGCTCTTATTTGTAAGAATCATTAGGAACGTTGATTGTTCTAATGATCTCCAGGAGATAGCTGCTACTGTGTACTCAGCACAGCAGTACCTACTTTTATGTAAATTAACATAAATTTTCCCCTCATGGCCTCTTCTGACGCACTATTCTGTTCAAAATGTTAATTATCTCAAATTCTGAAAAACGTAGTGAAATGCGCCAGGTACAATCACGGATTAGCTCCAATCCAATGATGATCACAATTAGCCACGGAGGGATGACTTGAATTAAACTTTGTCATGTATTTGCTAATTGATGACTGTGTAGTGCTGAGGTACAATTAATTCCAGTATTATGAAGAAAAAACAATCCAGAATCCAGTACAACAGTCAAGTCACTCTGTCGCGGTATCAGGCTCATATAGTAATTTTTATACAATTCTAAATTTTTTGCATGCTTGCTACTATGAATTGTAATGGAAAACCAGCTCATTCCCATATCGCAATTAACAAAAGGCCATAGCATATGAAAATGAGAGTGTGGTTAAATTATACTTTTCACGCAGCTAATTATGAATGCGTAGTGGTTCATAGGAAATGGTAAAAATCTTTGGACAATTAGCAATTTATGGATTTAGCATTGACTTTGACTTTGACTTTTATTTTGATTATATTATGCAAATATTCTATGATTTTAGATTGATTCTTATGTTAAGGTGGACTTGTGGCTCCACTAATACGGAAACTAAAGTTGAATTCGATTTGTCAAATAAACAAATAAAATTCTTTTTTTGCAATGACATTCATTCCAGGGAATATCCGCCTTTGTTGTAATAAGATGAGGATTTATGACGACAAGGGAGTACGTCTTTTGTAATGGATATGGATATGGCCAATGGAATAAAATGAATAACAATTCCCTACTTTAAAAACATTGAGCTCCTATTTATTTGTTGTTGAAAGATTTGATAGCTTATTTAATGAACAATGTAGGGTTTCAGACCTTAAACAAAGAATCCCTTTGAATTTAACCTTTAAAATTTAGAATTTAAAAGTAAATAGTGGTAAAATATATAAAACAATTGATGAAACCCTATTTAAATACTTACAGAATATTGCACTACATATGGAATTACCTTGACTTAATGAAGGAAGGGCAGATCAGAGCAACATATCATGGTTTCATTTCAAATGAAACAATTTCATGCTGCTTTGTATTATTTAGAATTTAGATATCTTTTTATTTGCTCTTTTATTCTGTAATAGTCCAACCATATAGGCTGGCTATGATTTTGACAAGAACGAGACAGCAACAAAGGCAGCCAGAGAGACTTGAATGACGTGACTCAAATTACAACCAAGATTTTTTAAATATGAGCCTATAATATATACTTTATGGAAAAACTTTTAATTTTACTCATTTGACTTTTGACTTGAGTCTACTTTAATTTTATTTTATTTTATCATGCGAGGGCTAAGTTCTTTAAATCCTTTTAAAATGTGCTTTTAATGTCATACATAATGTGATCATAAAATATTGATTTAGTATTCTAGAAATTTAATTGTATTGAAGTAAGTACACATTAAATTTAATCAATCAGATAAATAAGATAATTCCTGTGCAATCAATTTAGGGTTGACAGTAAAATGACAGTTCATAGTGGATATCAGATCACGCTAACAAACATGTAAAATGAAAGAGTCATCATCAGAGTTGAGTCACAAATTTAATTGCAATCCTATTAGAATTTTAATTACTTGTATGCATTGTACACAACAATTATTACGGTTTAAGGTCAAATCAGTAGAGCTGACAGGGATGATAGTGGAATTTAGTTTTAGTAAATGTTTTCAATAAAGAAACATAGTATTCATTCTAAAATCAATAATTAATGTTATCCATATTTATTTATAACCTGATCCATTTCATTGAACCTCCTTCGCCTTGCACTTTTACTTCCTCATCTCTTTTGCTTTTATATGAAAATCTAAGCTAATGATTTTTCATCTATTTCGTTTGGCATTCAAAGATTGTTCATTACAGCCCAAGAAGAAGGAAAAAGAAAAATCTCGGCATGGTCTTGGTGCATTGGTGTACCTCAACACCTTAAATTACAGCAGAATGTAGGAACTGCATCTTTTTGATTGAAGTTTTAACAGCTTTTTTATCAGATTTACTTTTGCTTTCGTTCTTATTACTATCTACTATAGTAATAGAATATATATGTATCGTATAATTTATACTTTATGCTTCATGGGTGCTCATAATAATAATATTATTATTATGCACTAAAAGTCTCTCGATAGCTACCGGTATCATTTTCATGCAAAAAATAGTATTTTAGCCATAAACAAAGTCTCATATAGATTGTACGAAATACAACTACTATCCTATATAATACACATATATTCCCATCCCATAAAGGAGCCAGACTACTCAAGTGTGAAATATTTATATAAAAACTTTAATAACTCAACCCAGTACGTGCGGGTCATTTTTATTACAACTGTGTGGCAGATTATAGAACAACAGTTCATTAACTCACAGAAAAGAAGAAATAATTCTGTAGAATACTTTTATATAATCTATTGTTTTGAGGAAGTTGGACTTTTTTTTATTGACATTTAATTTGTGAGCTTTATAGTAATTTCATAGATGTAATTACAAGCTTCAATAGTTATTCCTACATGTATTCGAGTTTGATTAGAAATACCACAAATTCATTATAAGATGCATTTGATTTATGTCTAATTTCCGCGACATATTGTTTGTGCTAAAAATTTTAACATTTTAAAATTTGCTATTTACTTTAAACAATTTAAAAGTAACCTTCCATAACTTTAACCTCTTTGTTCTTAAATTATAGGTTGATAAATATTCATATAGATAATTTTAGTTGACTTTCAAAACTTAAAACAATTATAGGTCTATTATACAATTATTATATTGAACTGATTTAATTACACGAAATTAGCCTCATTCCCTCTGGGGTCTATGTTGTTACTATTCTGTTTTCACTATTTTGTAATGCAAAAATATTAAAAGATGCTCAACAGAAAAACAATTAAGTTGTCTCTCTGAATATAGTTCTGAAAATAATAGTGCAAAATATCCACACACTGACACTACACTTAAATTGTCTTGTCTTTTGTAGTTCTTGCGCAAAAAACCAATTATAAGAGGGCAAAAAGGTCATTTTTGTTTTAACAAAGCAGTTTTATTTCAATGTAGTCTGAAAACAAATTAAAAGATCTGCTAGTTATTATGTTATTGTGCCTCAATGTCTGCTCTACCTCATCTCTAATCTCTGTGATGAAATTGAATCCATATAAACAACAAAACAAAATTCAACTCTTCATGAGAAAGAAGATAGTATTAAGTATTAGTAGGCTTGTGTTTTCTTTGTATAAAAAATTGCAAAATTTAGAAAATGACATTTTAACGATGTTTCAATTCAACTGCTTCAACCTCAACAGAATGATATCATATCAGCAGCAGTGAAGCAAGATTACGGAAAAAAGCAAGAACATAAATTTAATGTTAAAATCGGACCAAATGCCGGAAGAAAGTGAAGATTAAGATTAAACTCAATTCTTGGTATTTAATTCACTGCAACAAATTGGAGTCTTATAGGAGAAGAGTTCAACACACAAACATCATCCAACAATACAAAATACAATGGAGTGATGATGAAGATGATGATAAATGCAATGGGATATTAAACTAGGAATTATCTTCTTCGTATTTCGTATTCTAGCCTGTTTGGCTGGTTTACAAGTTTTCCTAATTTCCTAGTCTCTTTAGCTGCTTGTATAATAATAATTGATAGCATCTTTGAAGTAAAACATGATATGAAAAAGAAGAAACAATGAAATGCTCAAGTTCAGGAAAAGTATACTGTAGAATTGTAGAAATTTCAGTAATACTTTATTTTCTTCGGGAAACGTGTAAATCATGTGTATTTGTGTATATAAATAAATTATACAAATCCTTTAGACGCATAAGATGTATAGGAATTGCATGCCATAAATTTAAATATCGTTTTCCAATAGTATCTTCAGTTCAGAGGATAGATTGTAATAAGAGTAAAGGGATTTTCATGTGTTTCTAGATTATCTAAACAGAGCTGTGTCGGTTGTTTGAGATTTACTTTTTGGTTTTGTATATTTTTACGATTAAATCACAGCAGCGAAAAGGGCAAGTATTCAAAAACAAAAGATACTTCATAATAATAATATAACAATGTACTCACGGATTTTGAGACGCATTGTTGAATCTTTCGGTGAAGCATTTAATGATGATATGAATGATATGATACGAGACTCGTACTTTCATTTGTATCCTATATGAGTATGAGGGCCGTGAATTCTTTCTGTACCACCCGGTTTACATATTTCAAAGCCTTAATTGGCATGTAATCTTGAGAAATTGTTATTGCCTCAAATAAGACAAGAAGTTGTCTTACTCTTCTTATATAAGCAAAGCAAGGAAATGAATTTTGGTGCATTCTATTGTTAGTAGTTAGTGGTAGTGATGATGGGAAAAGGAACCCCTTGGATAATTTTGTATTTTGTTGTGTTTTTGAATTTACCATAATAATAGTATAAATGCGTAAGATGAAACACATGGTAAAAATCTTGCGTAGACTTTTCGATATTTAAACATAATGAGTATATTTTAAGCTGTTTATAGCCATTTTAATTTTATTTCTGTGTCACGGTTTCATTTTCACATCGAGAATAGCAGACTGAGCTTTTACAACTTTTCAGATTTCTTCATCATCAAAAAATTATATAAAATGTAATGTCTCTCATGTAGTATATTGAGGTAAATTAGTGTGCAACAATTTTGACATACGAACGAAGCCACATCATCTGATTCAAGCTCTTTAACGATGTTACGTATGCAAATGTAGTCTAAATCACACATAACATAATTTATTAAGAATTGTCAAATTTCACAGCATTGCTGTGTTGTTGATTGTCATGAGAGAAGATCTGCTGATGTTGATGGCATCATTCCTTCTCTCATTAGATGAGCTCGAGTTGACTTTGATTTCATCTACTTTAAATTATTTATACATAAAGAGATTTATGCTTTATACTTGGGACATAAAATCAACTTGACATTAAAATGTTGAGCAATGTTAGTAATTCTATGAGCCAATAATAAGATGACTTTGACGATATACGTATAGCCAAGTTTTTAATTTACAGGCACGTTTCTGGCTATTTTACATTATTACTCTTGCCTGTTAATTAGTAACGTATAGAAGCTAACAAATTAACAGGTGAGATTAGTACACCAATATCTTTTCGTACGTACAGCATCCTTGAACCTATCCGTAAAGTTTTATATTTTTGGATTTGCTTATAGGATATGCATATAATTGACAGAAAAGTTCCATTACTATTTTTATCATTTTATGAACATGAATTCTGCTCTACTGGCATACAAACTCATTAAGAAGTATATGGTTTCTTTTATTTACATAAATTATGCATTATCAATATTATCAACCCAACCCACTACATTATGATATTGCATTTGACGTCATATTGATCAGGAACACTCTGATATGTAGTAAACAGTAAATATATCTTCCTACTTTGGCATTCTCTCATATGGTTAGCAAAAAATAGTATTCATTTTTAAAACCACATCTTTTTAATATTTTCCTTTAAACAGATTTTTTTAAATTCTGAAACCAAAATGGATTTGGTATGTAATGAAACAGAAAGTGCTGCTAAAGATGAAATAAAAGCAAGAGTTCTTTACAATAATCATAATAATAGTTCAATTGTTGCTGTATTCTTATGATGATTCGTGCCAGTGCGTATAAAATCATTGTCTAAAACAGCATAAACGTGGATCATAACTCTTTATTACCTAACAGAACTTAATGAAGTGGATCTGGCCTAGACATAAGTAAGCATAAGAGGATAAGACGAGACTGTAATCAGACAGTCAGACTCAATCCACAATCAATAATGATCAATATCGCTCTACAATACAACCACCAGCATACCACCATCAATATAATAAAACTTAAAATTATGCATAAAGGTACATTGCAAAGGTTCTCAAACTGTGGCTGATCTGATGACTTAGAAAAAGGTTAAAAAAATCTTTAAAATTAGGACTTTATCTTTTTATTCAGTCAAAGTCTACTGCAATCTGCTTCTGCTTGTGGTTTCAATCAATTTAAGCGCATTAGCTATGATTACAATTACAAAATGCATCTCTGACCAAAGACTGCATTTCTTGAGAAATTCAAAGCATTATTTGGTAGTCGTATTGATCTACTCAGTAATGTTATATTCTGTACCTTCCTCATATGATATCCAAAGTCAGGTACTATATTCTATATTCCCATTACTGCACTACTTTAATCAGAATAGCTTTAACACGACACACACTCTCAAGACAAGAGCATGTAAAACAATTTAAGCAATTCAATGTACAATACGATGCATGCTTGGATGCTTACATGTAAAAATGTAAAATCAAGCAAATAAATCTGAACGAGGACGAGACGAGATGACCAAATCACGTCCACTATGAATATGATGCCCGTTGGTTCATTAAGGAATTTTAAGCTTTTCTGATTTTTGCCCAAGTGACCAAATATCTATGTAAATAAAAAAATTTTACTACAGAAAAGCAAAATAAAATAATTCATAAATATTCATATAATCAATTGATAAATGGATGACTTTGGTAAAAGTAAGGATGCTCTAATTTAGAATTCAAATTCACGTTCTTCTGAATGAGAGCTAGTTTGAAAAATATATAAATCTCGTCACTACTGTACTTTTCTAAATCTAATAATTCGGTCTGGTTAACAATTTCAACGTAGTTGCACATTGAATGATAATAATTTAGTAGGTGGTACAT
>JAQFZB010000869.1:0-10323 GCA_034695165.1 Desoria trispinata | reverse complement strand
AAGTAGTAAAGAGCCCTACGTAATGTGGTGCATTATAGATAAAAGCAGGGACAAGGACAAAAGAGACTAATTTTATGCAGCAGTGTTTCCTTTCTATCTTTGTGCTATTGCAGACTTCTTCTTCTCTGCCTGTTGCTTGTCTTTTAAGAGAGGAAATGTCATTTGTTAGTGATTAATAATGCAAAAAGGTGAAAGTACAGAAGGAGACAAAGGGTCCGCGATTTCTTTCTCTCATATACTCTCAAGAGAACAAGATGAACATCATTCACATCTCCAACAACCCCCACCACCAAACTATATACATTCACCTTGGATTCGACAGATTTGATGGAAATTCAGGAAAACACCGAGAAGATACACATTTTAATCTATTTTAGACCCACTCAATTCTGAAACTCAATGACTAAAACACGCCACCACAACCTTACACTACCAAACCCATATAATAATATTAAAATCTTTATTTTATTCAATGTATATTACAATTTCATCAAGCGTATCGTGTGGAGAAGATCCCTTCCCTGTTTGAGAAGCAAAAAGTTTGAAGCCCATAATTAGTAAGAAAAAACTGTCACACATATGAATGAAATCAGATTGCACTTTCTTTGATACTATTTATACGTTGGATAAACTTATATATTACGCGTACAATCGATCCTTAGTTCAGAAAATTAACAGTAGCAAATGATCATTTCATTTCGGAGGGGATATAAGATAGAAAGCGAAAAGCAATAAAATTAGAATTAAATGCCAATAAAATAAAAATGTGTATAGCTGTTTGTTGTGTGGTCTTTGTCTTTTAATTTCACAGAGAAAGTTCGCCTCATTTATTTTATGTTAGCCAATGAATCTTTTCTGGGGAAATTAAATAGTAAATTAAATGTATATATTTGCATAAGAATAAGGAGAGTGATCCTCTATTTTTTCCAGGTTCTTACTGTTTTTTGAAGTTCTCAAAAAATTCAATTTTATAAGCATGATATCACTTAGATGCCAGTTATTTGGTGTCTATTATAACATTGATGTTTGTTTTTAAATACGGCTCGGAGTTCTAAGCATCAACGGATGCTGCATGCAGAATCTAGTCCCAGAGACAGAGACTAACGAATTCCAACGACATTTCTTCACGCCATTATTACGTCAATACAGCACAGGGCTATACCATTTGACAATAAAATTTGAATGACCTTCTGATAGTGTACTAATTTATTAATCTTGTTTGCATTCGTTCTTTCAGAAAAGCAGAAGTGACTCCACTACTGACGCCAATCATCACTGTCAACTACTGAGAGAAAGCTCTCAATTGAGTTGCTTGTCACATTCAATTACATAAATTCAATTACAAGACAATATAAATTGAACCCCATCTCAACTCAAGCAATGTCTGCCAGTTTCAACACTTTATCATTTAAACTGTCCACGAGACATTTCTATTCCACATCACAACATTCTAAAGCATTCTACTCTTCCTCTATCTTCGGAAATTGAAAATGTAAAGATAAAACCTTAATATTTTGGTTTCATTAAACATTCCGAAATATCCTATTATCTTTTAATTGAACTAAATCGTTTAATTTTTTCACTTTAATGTTATATAGAAATGTAATGTTTTCTACCCATAAATTTTGTTTAAATATCATATGTCTTTATTTAATTCTTTGTCTTATCCAACGCTGAACATCTCTTATCACATTCATTTACATTCTATATCAATAAACTTCTTGGGTTCCATTGTTAACGTAATTAACGTATAATTATTATTATATGACCCCATTTTAGGTGTGATGAAATACCATGAGATCAGAACAACTATTTATTTAGGTATTATTATAAGTACTACCAATAAAGCCAGAAGCCAAGATTTCTCTTTAGTTTAAAGGCTGGTATGTCTTTAAGTTTTACATATTATTTTCACTGTATTTCTATTGTAATTTTGCATAGATTCGGTCTTCAAATGAACATGTAAGAACGTGTTGCTCAACAACTTTTAAAATCGTAATTATTATTTTTAAACAAAAGGGTTATTGACCAGCAATAATATTTACCGAGCTCTGGTCGACTAGTGACGACTTTTCTTGAATAGCAAAACAAAGAATATGGCTTTGGTGGACACAATAGCGTAAATGAGATAAAGGAACAATACAACGGGGAAAGGGTTAAAATTGTTTACAGGAACTTAGAACTTGGCAATTCGATACCGGTCACGGAAATTATCACATACAAAGTGTAGTAAACTCCCTCTTGAGATCCGAAATATCCTGCTCTGACTGTTTTGTAAGCGTCAATGACGGGATTTTAGGCCAGAAAACGTATTTAGTCGGTTAAGTGGTTTAGGTATAGTATGATTTAACATTAGTGTATCTTATAATACACAGTAACTAATTAATAGATGACTACAAATATAACAATACTTTGTAGGCAATAATAATCTAGTAGCTATTTGGAAAACTGGGACGAACGAGAGCTTATACTGAAGTGTCGCAAGTGTCAAGCGGATGCATCTTTTTCCTTGCTGTCCTTAATATGATTCAAGGAATGAAAGAACCAATCCAATTTAGTAATCCAGCCACCACCATAAGCCTCACAAAACCTAATTGAAAAAAATGTATTATTTAAAGTATGTTGTTAAATAAGTAGAATGTCATTAATAGTCATTATTGTTAACATTAACATAGTGAAGCCTACCTAGTTTGAAAATAATTAAGTGCTTCAGCTTCATTCATGTCCACAGCTAATGTTTTCCTTAAATAATCAACATCTCCAATAGTCTGCAGTTCTGATATTCCACATGGGAGCATTAAACTGAACAACGAAATTAGAAGATTTGCGTGCCTCCTAAGAATAATGTATGCTCGACCACATAGCTGTTGAAATTCTTGAAATGCTGGACTTTTTAAAGGATTGTCGGCCCCTTTTGCAATTACGCATAAAAAGTCATCTGTTAAAACAAAGGGAACTCGCTCTCTGTTAATTCCAAACTTTTTTTTAAAGTGTCCAAGAAAATGTCCAAAATCGATGTGAAAGATATGACCATCTTCTGATACCATTATGTTATCGGGATTGCGGTCTCCTATGCCTATACAAAATATATGCATTATAATAATTATTGTAAGACACGAGTGAAAGTTATTCTTATACCTAAAATGAATGTAGCGACACAGTATCCAGCACATGATCTCTTGAATGTATCAATAGCTTGAGTGTAACGTATTTCATCTTTATTACGCTCGTGCAACCATTTGTGTAGCTGTTTGGAGTTTACTTGAATGGCAGCTAGCGCCCCAGCTCGTCTTTGAATTGTATAAACAGTCTGAGCTCGTTTGACCTATTTAATTGCAAGTTTTACTGTTTATTAACCAATTTTTCAATTGCATTATCATAAATTACTGACAACATACCACTTGAATTAACCCAACTTGCTTTCCTGTTGCAAGGCATGTGTACGACAACATTTTTAAATCTAATCCATCTATTCTCCATAATTCGTCCATGACACGAATAACCTGAGGGTTTTAAACCAAATTAAGTAAATGATTCACACGTTAGCTAAAATTCTAATGATTACTTGAAGGGTTAACATGTCTTGACGTAAATCATCTCCATTTTTAAAGATCGCAGATGTATCGCCTAACCCTAAATTTAAGAAAGTACATTAGATGTTTTATTAACCAATAACTTTGAAAATAAATTTTTTTCTTTTACAAAAGCTATTTATGAATTACCTACTAACTGCGCTAGTGGATCATTATTATGCCACACCAACCATAAGGGACGTTTCGCAGAGTCCATAATTCTGCACGATTCCACTTTCAGATTTCCTAGCTCAATTGCCGGACTTACGGGATTGCTTAAATTTTCTAACACTTCCAAGAAATCTGCCTGTCGGATCTGCTCACTTAGAAATCTGTAATTATTTAGTTTTGTATTAATATGAATAATTTAAATAGGTCAACAGGTTAGTAGATAATAACGATGAATAACCTTAATCTATCCTTTGGAGTATCATCCTTTTTTTCTTTAAGAGAATCAGTCAAGACGGTCAGTTTATCTAATGCTTCAACTTGTTTGTACAGGTCTTTTAAATGTCCAGACAATCCTCGGCAATAGGCCTCAATAATTAATCCAAATCTGACATCTAACCATGATTTACCACTAATTTCAGACCGTAAATGCCAGAAGAAGTAATGCCCAATTTGCCGATTTCCAAGTGCCCTCCGTAGAAGGAAAAGAGATAAAGTCGAAAGGATATAAGGTTCATATTTCAACGACTGAACTAATTGTAGCAAGAAATCCATTACATCAGTGTCGTATAATGTTGCATCCAAGCTTCGCACGGCGAATTCTCTGGCCTGTAGAAGAATTATTAGATATTAGTTATGTTGAAAACCATATAGTAGCAATTTTATTAGTGTACAAACACATTTGACTTACAAATATATCTGCTGACTTGCAGTCCAACAAAGCCAACGCTGTTTCCATTGGTATAGATTTCCATCTTTTTAATAGCTCATAAAACTGAAATTATTTCTCTAATTAGATATAGGTAAATACAATGGATGATATTATAATTTTTACAACTAAATAACGTACTATTGAAGTTTGATCTTTAGAACTCCATTTAACAGCTGCAACTAGTCGTGGAAGTGCTTGAGGATATTCTTGTCTGCAAAACTCTCGATATTTCCACACAAGTGCTTTATCTTGTTCAGATACCTCACATAAAGGATCTCTGTGAATTAGTTCCACCAGATATTTCTATGTAAAAGTTTAATTATCCATCAATGATGCTATAAAATTTTTAAGAAATTAATAAAATCTTTAATGAAATCAAAGTACTTCATCACTTGGAGGGCAGGTTGTAATTATATCCTCATTCATCCTAATGTATTCAGCATGGGCGTAAATCTCCTGCTCCCGAGGATAATGTACCGGGACAGAGTATCTGTCAAACTCCAGATCCAGAGTAGGACATTCCTTATCCAAACTAGATCCTAAAAACGAAATAACATATCCTAAGTTAAATCATGCATTTATTTAACACTTTGGAGTGGATTTATACCTGTTATTCCTAAAGGATTTAATAATTGTACGGAATCAAGGGACATTGGTGCGGGCCACAGCTCTAATCGAACTTTGCCAGTAATTAACCGACCCTTAAAGTCAAAAAGATTGACATTTCCCCACGACAGCATACAATATTCTTCCTGTAATATAAAAATAAAATAAAAAATTGATAGAATAAATTAATAAATGTTTTTGTATACTTTTGCTGGTCTGCGTTTGCTTTTAGTGACACTACAAATAGAGACACACAGCCGAGCACTCCTCGGAATATCAGATACTGGCAGGTTAAAAGTCAGTGATTCATTCCATCTAATACTGTTGCATGGCACTTGTGAAGTTTGGAGCAAACCACAAAGTGGTTCATCGCCATGAAATATTCCGGCTTTCACACATACCTAAATTAGGAAAAAACTTTTTAATAAACTTTTCCTGAATAATATTGTTATAAAATTATTTTTACAAACATTATCAGTCGCATTAATCAACGCTGCGACCAGTACTTGCAGTATGAACGGTTGATTTATTCGCCATAAATGGACATCATTATTGACAGCTTCATTTTCACTGACCCGATATGTTCTCCTATAATAGAAATAGAAGGCATAATAAAACAATTTGCTTCTTAAACATGCATTTTGTAATCCATAACATAATTTTGTTTCATTGATTTTATTTGTGTACCTGTAATATGCAGGAACATGGAATGGCTCCAATGGTAATTTATTATACAACGAATCCCTTTCTACAAGTTCCAGTTGCGGAATTTCATCCTTGCGAACCATTTCTCGAATATACTTTTAAATTCATTTAAAAATTAATATTATTATTTTGCTATTAGGTATTATTTTGTAATTAATATGCACACCTTATATTGTGATATTGGATACGACCCCAACAAATATTCCTGTCGTGCACAAATCTTTAACACAAAATTAGTGTGTGGTGGGGCGTCCTTTTCTGATTTTTTCTTACGTCGATAAGTGGTTTCAATTGTTTCTTGAATCACTGTATCAGCATTTGCTTCAACGGCAACCCGTACTGTAACGGCAACATTCCGTTGAGATGAAAATACTGACACTAGAACCATTCCTCCGGAGAACATTTGATAAAATATATGAGTTATTTTGACAATTTGTGCAGCATAAGCATAAATTGCATGTCTTTCTCTTGTTTCTTCTCGCCGTTCTACAATATCTTTACATATGTTCACGGTATCCCTGCGAAATTCAATTACTTCGGGATTTTCAAGTTCGTCAAACTGATTGGCTGGAATCCCAATAATAAAACCTGTAAGAATAATATGACATTTATTAGAATAAAGATTAATTCATATTGTTTAAAAATAAATGAAAAACAAACGGTTGAATATCAGGCTTATTTCTTACTTATTTGTGAATTTAAGATGTTTTCTTGTTTTGTAGATGCATTTGGTTCAACCAATTTTAGAAATGCAACAAATAGATGAAGGTCACATAAACGTCTTGATTCATCATGGAATTCCTCTTTCTTTGCATCTGAAGTAACTGAGGTAAAAACATATTCCGAATCTGATGACAATAAATGAAAATATGGAAATTTTGGACCCTCCTTCCAAACTTGACCTACATTTATTAAAAAAATATTATTAAGAAGGGAAGACAAGACGATGTCATTCTTATATAAAATTTCGTTTTGTTATCCCTTACCCTTAATAGTGCTTAATGTTTGATCACGAGAGCATTTTAATGGCATAATAATTCCTGTGGGCAATAATATGTCCAAGTCAATCCTTTGGGGCATTAAGTGGTGACCCCACAATTCTCCGGATGATGCAGGCATTTTGGTGTTGTATTTATTTACTTCCAATTATTTTAAAAATCAATTCTTCATTATTCCAGCTCCAGCTCCCAGGGTCCCAGGCATTTGACAAGTATTACACTTTATTCGAGTGCTGTGAGACGTTCGCCCTTACTAATTTTCTGAAAGAAGCCACAAGAATATATATTAAGGTGATTATATTTAATTGGATACGGAATACAGCTAAAAACAGGAAACTAAAACCTTACAAACACAACGATAACAATAACAAATTGTTGGTTTATGAAATTGTGAAGTTTTAACAGACAAGACGACATAACATCAATATTTCTGTTTTTGGATTTGGAAAATATTATTGATTATTTGGCATTTGGCTTAGGCTAACCAAAAATGGTTTGGACAATATCTATAACCAATGAGAAAAAACTCTTCATTGTCAAACAATTGTGGATTATTTTTCAACTCAACATGAATAGCAAAAGTGGGAATAATATTGTCAGTGTTTTTTGTTGTTCAGTATGAAGACTCTTTAACAAAATAACGATTTTAGGTATCATAAATAAAACTATCTTCGTATCATTTTCCTTGTTTACTTCCTTTGAAGGCTGATATGTGATATATGTAGGATTATGATGATGATATTGATGATGGACTTTTGGAAAGGATGAATAGTTTTTAAAGTTACATCTCATCATCTCACTTAAAATGTTTTGATCCAATTTAGTGTGTTGTTAAAGGGTTTTCAATTTCAGTTACTAGTTGTTATTTACATATTTGGTTGGTTGCCATTTACCATTCATTCGTGTATAATACACAATAATAAAATTAATGAAAGCGGATGGGATCGGGATGGATAATGAGGTTTGCTACACTGACAAACAACTTGTTTGTTCTCTCGTTTTGCCTTGAATGTTGAATTCAATAATATTAATCAATGAAGTTTCTAAAATTAAATGAATTTAAGAAATATGAAATGAACGAATGTCACTTTGTGCTTCTAATTGATGAAATTAAAATTTTCATCTTTCTTTGTTTATTGTTTATATTAGAAATTAGAGTTCTACTAATACTAGTGGATAATACTATGATGATGAATGGTTTAATTTATGAATTTAATTTGGAGTTATCTACTTACAAAAAAATTATTTTTGGTGGTGAAGGTCAAGATTATAAGATTAACCACCGAAGTGAGTGACCCAATGATTACATTTTTTAACATTACATTACATTACTTAAATCCGCAATTAAATATGAATTCATTAATCATCCAGTCATCATCATCATCAACCATCAGAGCACATATAAATGAATTATAAAATAATTTACTTATTCGGTAATGTTTATTAATCAGGTTAATTAAATAATTTTAAACTTACAAAAATATCTTCGGATCTGACGACACTGCACTAACTGAGAGAGGTTTTTTTATCGGATCCGAGAATTTTGATGGTTATAAATAAAAACTAAACAGACAAAATCAAAAAACTGGTTTGGTTGGTGACTGGATAAGAAACAAATAAGAATAACAATTGATGAATAATAGTAAAAGAGTGTTGAATGTTCAGCTGAAATTCACTTGAATATATTATATTTATGAATGAGCAGAATAATATACACTTTTGCTTTTCGTGTAATTAAAGATAAATAAAAAACAGGAGAACTGCTGCTGTCTGAAATGCTCAGACAATTAGAACACAAATGACACAATTATAATAAGTTGGCAAAAAGTCAATCTGTGTCTTTCTTTCTGCTGCTGGTGGTGGATTGGATAACTCGGTCGGATATACTCTTCTCCTCCTCAAGTCAATATAATCTGACTCATAGTAAAATATATCATTTGCCAAAATGTATCTTTTTCCAAATCATGCAATGCAAATTGTTAATTGTATTATGCTAAAAATTGCAAAAAATCAAGTCAACAATGAAGAACCACTTCAACAACACTTTTACTATATTACGATTATGAATTATGACGATTCGAAGATTGTTGGCATAAAAAATTTATAGAATTATGGTAAGTTCTTGTAAAAGTATTTTTGACTTTATCTTTAACCGACTTTCGCTTTTTATTCAGTGGCAAAAAATTAAATCTAATAAAGAATAAATGCTATGAGGTGGCTGATGGGTTTTTTATGATCTCTGCTTGAAGTATTGATATTCACCGCGTCATACTTTCCCTCTTATTTTCCCGTAACAGACTTCTATATCTCCATCGGCTTTATCCTCATGAAAAAACTATAGCTTCCGCATTCAATTTCAAATGTCTAATAATAATTCCCCTGAAAAATACTATCGCAGCATATAATATTATTTAAGGTTTAATTAAGTTAAAATCAAACCGTCTATTGATAGTTATATAGAAGTTTCGTTTCATTTTACTACCTATATTTTGTTAGACAGCGGATCTGCGTTTGATGAAATTAAGGGAAAAGTTGCACTGTCTAATATTTTGTAAGGACATAGAAAGTTTTTATTGCTTCAATTCAAATGCAATAGTATAACGGATGTTTTATTTTGCAACATAAATATAAGCATATTACATTAAACTTAAAATGAGATGTATAAATTTAAATTATATATGGGAGAAAGCTATGCAACGAGTCAATAGGAAAGATATTTCTTATTCTTGTTTTGAAATAATATTAATTATTATTTCTAATGAGGAGAATATTCCCCCGTAGGGTACTGTTCCAGAAGCTGTCCCTCTAGCAAAAGCCAATCTTATAATTTTAACATTGGAGTAAGTTAGAGAGCCTTTTAAATGTCTAATGTGTGTTCCCGGACTACTCTGGAAGTTCCATTCCGGTACGTTTCGTAATTAACTACTCTTAAAGTTCCATTCAAGTTGCGCTGGATTTCTCTGGAAGTTACAGTTTTACCTTTTCGCAAGAGAATGGCCCTCCTATTATGAATATGATGAATATGTAGACTACGGCTAGTTGTCGATGTGGATGCATCATCAGCAACTCGGGGTCGATCAATCCATGTAATCTTAAAACCCTTTTGATCTTCTCCAATTGAACTTCCCGATTTAAAAATGGCAATGAAAGAAGGATAACTGGTCCAAAACTGCAATTGATCCAATTTCGTGGTATTTATAAGACATCCTTTGCATTCCCATGTGCCATTCCCATTGCAGGAAGCACTGTCCGAGACATTTATAGCGTATGATTTAGTTTCATTGAAGCCTGAAGAGGTTAAAGTTTCATAGAATTTTAGTGTGTCCGAGGCACAAGTGTTGTTATCCACAAATAAATTGAGTAAATCGATGTTTATCTTGTTTTTGAAGCGAAGCAGGGAATCGTTTTTGATAGACCCTGGAGTGAAAGTGAAAGTAGATATGATATTTGAACCAACATCCATATTTCTTTTCTCGCCTACGGGGAATTGAAATGTGGAATTTCTGTGTCCAGAGCTGTAATGATAATATGAATACTCATCCTCATCTGAATTGCTGGAATT
>JAQFZB010000868.1:0-10324 GCA_034695165.1 Desoria trispinata | reverse complement strand
AAATGGGATGCTAGGAGCTGGATAAATAATGGAGGAGGGGATGAACTATTTCGATGGGGTATTTGCACAATGGAGATCACATTAACGAGCATAAATAATACAAATACACCAAATGGAAAACAAAGAATGAATCTAATTTACGATGCAGAAGACCTCAGCTATGCTCAAGCCACTCATGTTCAATGTAAAGATTTGTTTGAAAATTACATTTGTACCTTTTAAATCTATTTATTAACTTTTTAACTTCCATCTTTTATAATGAAATAATTTACAGCATTGAAACTTTTATTCAAACTGTATCAAGTGTTGGAGCAGAATTATCCAGAGACATTAAAATCCATCACTGTTATCAATGGTAAACTCTAAAGTTGACAGCTTCATAGAAAAGTAATTAAATTGAGGTGTCGTCGTTTTTATTTGCAGCCCCCTGGATAAGTCAAGTTCCTTACAATTTTGTTAAATGTATTATTCCAAACCGTACAATGTCAAAATTGAGAATATTCGACAGTAACAAAAACATTTGGTTGAAACATCTGTTGGAAATTGCTCCTAGAGAAAGTCTTCCTTCTAACCTATTTTAAATTATGTGATCCCATCCCCGCGAGATTGTCGTGTCATTCCGAAATTAAAATTATATGTATTATAATTTAGAACGATTTATGCAAACAACATAAACCATCATCTTCAACCACTATTCCTATAATGTAATATTAGTGTATTAAACACAAGAGTGTATTCAAATTTCTTTAGTATTTGTATATACAATTATCATTGTAAGATGGTTAATATTAATATTCTTGGAAACTAAACATAAACGGAATTTTCACATGTTTGTCTTGACCAGCTAAATTTATACATTATGTGCTGAACTAATACAATGATAGTCGAATGCTTTCTGTCTGTCTGTGTGTCCATCTGTCTGTCCGTATGTCTGTTCGTCTATTTGTTCGTCTGTCTGACCGACCTGTCTGTCATTTAGCTCTACGTCTTACGTCTAATACTAATGCTAATACTAAAAACCCTTGTTTATTATTGTCATCTAAAAAGTTCCAACTTAAGTATTCACTTAAATAATCTGTATTATATTAAACATGTATTAACCATAAAACATCAACGGTGGATTACTTCGTTATTTTGAAAGAAAAAGTTCTATTTTAAATTGTATAAGCACATATTCAATATTCGTCACGCATTCACCTGTCAAGTAGTAGATTATTAGTATTGTCTGATTAAATTTTCAAACCTATACTATGGCTTACTGTGAAGCACCATCAACTCAAAAATTTACTCAAATGACAATTTAACGGCAATAATTTGAAAACTACAATTCCATTTTCAACAAAAATGATGATAATAGAACATTGCAGAAGTATATTCAGGAGGTGTTCAATTAATTGCCCTTATCAATTTGCACTTACTAAATTGCTCTTGCTAAATTTGTTACTAGCAAGACAATAAAACCTAATTTGAACTTTGCCTTTATTATAAAGGTTATTATGTAGGTCAAAAGGTCAAGGAGATCCAAAGGTGACGTCCAAAAAACCAAGAGAATGGATTTCGGATGATAAATTCGAAAAGTGTTGATTCTTATAGATAATTAAACGTAACGTTCGAATCTGAAATTTGTTTGGTCACTACGATGACCCCATGAACTGTAAAGTGAGATCAAGGGGTGTCAAAAGTCAAAATCGAGCTAACGTTGATTCTTAAAGGACATTTAACGGTAATTTCTACCTTTGGTTTGCTGTTGCATGATCATTTGACCCGTAAAGTGAGATCAAATTAGGTTGAGATCAAGTTAATTCTTAGGAAAATTTCAACGTGGAGGTCGAATTTGACCCAGTTTTGTTATCATATGGCACGTTGAGTAAAGTAAGCAGCGACAATGCAAGAACACGTCGTTCGATCATCTTGAATTATCTAAATGCAAAGTAAACAATGCAGATTCAGAAATGAGCAATATGGTGCCTGGTCCTTAAAAATGGCTTTGATCTGCAGGATTTTAATCTGCAAGTGAGTATGAGGTAGCGTACCGCTTTTAAATAATCCGATCTTTATACAAATTACTCCTCTACCTACCCAATAACTAGACAGGAACATGACCCTTGTTAACAACAAGGGATCCGCAATAGGCCCATTTCAAATGCATTACCTTGACACTGATTTAGAATCAAATATGCTGGTTTACTTTTCGGTTGACAAAGTAATGTAGAAAGAACAATGCCGTTAGTTTAAACAAATAACACAACAGGTCTATTCCAACTGCAAGTTTTAATTAAAATTATATTCTGGTATATATATTAAATTATTTGGTTTCATTCATCAATAATTGGATTTAATTTAATACTTTGTCATTTCCTCTTTTTGTTATTACTTATTTGAATTAAGTAAATTTTTTGTGTTCGAACGTTTAATAAATGTTTGATAAAATTTATTTATTAACATAGACGTTTTAATGATATATACTTTTCATATGCTTGAAAATTCCATCCCGAATTGCTCTGGCATTAAACGTACCCTTTATTGTTTGAGTAGACAGTAAGCTTTTCTTTTGTGTCATATGAAAATATAGGTACTATCAAACCCAAAATTAAATCAAATCCTTATGGACCTGAAAATAAATGTTTTTTATCACACAAATTATATGGATTGTTTGCCTTTAAAATTCAATTTCAATTAATGTAAGTCATAGCTCATACTATTTATTATGAGAATTTTGTTTGCGCATGAGGGATAATTGTTTTGATACGTTGCAACAAAGTTATTCTGGTAGTTAGGAAGACCTGCATTGGATTTAAAACGAAAAGATTAAAATGTTAGTGGGAGAAATTGATAAAGTTGCACTTACATTCAAGACATCCATGGTTCATCGTATCATCCAAAGTTCCAAATTATCAATGTAATACCACTGCGTCACATTCTTCCCTTCTGTTTGAAGTTTTCTTATCAAAATATCAGCATCTTCAAACATTTTATCAATGTATCGTTAAACCTTTTCAAATTTCCTTGAAACCGTTGCCTTCTTTACATCCCAATCTCCAAAGTTGAAAGTGAAAACTGAATTTGAATCGTAAAGTTAAACAATTATTTCATTTCAATATATACAAAATGTACCCTGTCTTCCTTCTTTGTCACGGCCGTCTAGAGTATAAGGATAATCACGTTCAAAATTAATCCAATCTTCATCTTTGACTTTGTTGCTTGATTTTTCTTTTCTCCAGCACAAACTCTTAGGTTTAATAATATTCAATAATTTCATTATTTGGATTTTATGCTAAATAAGAAAAATAAAATATCTTTGGCTCACATTTAGAAACATTTCTTCTGCTGCTTCAATATTGAAATTTCTGGCTAAAGATAATGAAAAAAAGTCCATTTAAACATACTCTTAATGTTCAATTGAAATTTCAAAATTTAAAAAGTATTGAACCTTTGAGCCATCTCAAAACATAAGTGTTTTCTTTCTCGTAACCTCCTTCTAATTTATGGCTTACTTTTCCTTTAAACTGTTAATTTGTTTAATAAGACAGTGATTAAATTACGTTAAGGTAGAAATTACGCTGGGCAAAAATTTACATAGTCAAGTTTGACTTTCTGTGATTTCGTGAGCACAACAAACACCCCAGATGAATTGCCAGTGGTATAATATTTTGAAATAAACTACAGTAAATTTTTTATAATTTATTATATTATTCTAATATTTTTAAATAAATTACAGTAAATTTTTTATAATTGATTATATTATTATATTGATAGTAGGGCCGTGAAACTCTTTATAATATTATCTATATGAACTTTTATAATGCCATTATTCCATCGCCCCAAACTATACGAAGCTAAAAATGAAATAAAATGTCAAATTCCTTCATTTAATATTTGCATTTCTATAGTGATTCTGTTTATTTATCTTACTGGATTCCTCTTGTTGTAGCTGTAGTTGTTGCAAGTCATTAATGGAGTTGCAGTCAATTTCTAAAATTATAACTTTAATTGAAGTTATTTAATTTAAATCAAACAGATAGGAACCCTAACTATTAGCAAGAATGAGTACAGAAATAAGTATCTGTACCAGTGGACCGCTAGACCCCATGACCAACACCTTTTGTAAAGTATTATTATATTTTCTTGCGGACAACCTTCTCATTTGAAATGTTTCGAAAAATTACCCAAACTCAAGTTGTAATTTTGTTAATGGCACAATTCTAATTTTTAATTACTCAAGGTTCTTTCGATGTTATGTTTGATTGTTCAATTATCCATTATAACAGTTTATCTTTTGCACCCATTGAATATGTATGCTCATAATCGAGAATACAGCAAAAGTTATCATCGTGGAATCAACAAGTGCGCAAAATTTCATGCCGACCGGGCGATTACTTCTCGAGTTATCGCGATCACACCGGACGGACAAAATGTCAAACTTTGGTCGGGCTAAAAAGTTTTTAACTTCGGGAGGAGACCCCCCCAACCCCCCCCCCTTCCTTTTTTTCCAAATCATATGTAGTCATTATTTTCAAGTTGCAAAATCGATTGAGATGTTTCCCTATATATATAAGGTAGCTAAAATCGCGATCCTCCACCACGTTGGGTTTCGCCATTCGAGAACCACTTGACCGATTTTGCTCATCTTTGATCTTAAACCTTGTATTTTCTACATAAACAAGTGTGCAAAATTTCATGAGGATCGGATGACGCGTTTTAAAGTTATCGTTTTTACAGACAGACGACTGACGGACAAACAGGATTGACAATTACTTAAGTACTTTGGTCGGGCTAAAAAGTAAATTCAGAAACTATCTAGTGCCATTGACTGAAAAAATTGAAGAATATTTTTTCAATTCTATAATTCTACTTTAAAACTGTAAAGAATCTGATCCAATTTCTACCAGATTGTGGACCAAACGTCCTACACTTGGGGGGTAACCATGCGCCCAACATTTTTTGGTGGTTTTATGGGGACAATATTTCGCATTGAGAGTTGTTGCGAAGGAGAAAAATAATTTATTCTAGTTCTGAGCCCGAGAGCTTATGGTAGCCTCAAGCTTGAGTGTGTAATTAAAACAAAAAAAAACCTGCAGTGCAAAATTGATGGAGCCCGAGCTAGTGAAAATTTTTTAACCTAACATTTCATTATTTAGAATTACTTCCATGGACATGTCCGTCAGTATCTTGGGTTATTTTTTAACCTATCCAATATTTAATTGGAAATTATATTTTGAAGGTTACTAAGGTACCCTGTTTTAACAGCTGTGGCATGATACTCAACTTCGAAATTAACCTTTGTTCATATTAATATGTCTGCAAAATTTCTTTACGATCGGTTAACGGGTTCTGGAGTTATCGCGATGATAAGATTTCCCATATAAATGCGGTGCGGGACCCTGGGTCCCACCATTCAAAAACCATTTGACCGAATTTGCTTATATTTCAACCCTATCTTTATATAAGCATCATAAACATGTGTGCAAAATTTCATATTGATCGGTTGAAGATTTCTAGTGTTATTATGAAAAAGATATACGTACCCTTATAATTGCGGTGCGCTATCCTATTGAGTCACATAACTAAAGAACCACTTGACCTATTAGGTTATTCTATATATTCGAATTTAAGCTTTCAATTTGCATTTTAAACAAGTGTGCAAAATTTCATGAAGAATAATTTAGGCGTTTTTGAGTTATCTTGTTAACAGACGGACGGACGGACATGACAATCCCATAAGCCCTGGCTCGGGCTAAAAATTGAAAAATAATTTCTTTAATTCTACTTTAAAACTGTAAATTTAAGAAGTCAATAAATATCGATCACTTATATACATGCATTTATAATCATAAACAGCTTTGTTATTAACAATACAATGATTATGATGGACATTGGTCAACTCTTATTGGAATGTTTCAAGCAATGTAAATATTTTATTGTGTGTCATGGTATATGTCAATATTATCTGAACGGAAACGGAGGCTTAACCCATCCCGCCTTTATAGGTTTCGGTTAAAATTTGTACTGTTTAATTCGTTTGGTGTTTTAAACATACTGCAAATTCCTTTTCTCTACGTATGTTGCCTTATTTGTATTTAACTTTCATCTCATACCTGACTTTGTATAAAATGTCATGTAAATTCCAATTTTACAGTATTTTCAATTAAGATTTTTAAAAGATTAGTTAAGAATTGATTCAATTCGTTTAAAAAACACTCATCGGCCAAATAGGTGTCGATAATTTTATTTTGATAATCGTTTTCTAGTTTGTAGAGACTAATATAATTATGAATCGTTTAATTCTGACGTATTTTCTTTCTGTGCTACTATGCAATTGTGCCAACTCCATAGAACACGAGCATTGCACAATATACGTGCAACTAGGCAGTAAACTATACCAGAAAAGCCTAAGCTTTATTTCGATAGAGGCTAGCAAATTTAACAATCTTGATTGGATGATATTTCTATCCTGGGATACCGATCGAGCAATGCTTAATAGTGACTTATTGTCCGGTGCACCGTCCAGGAAACAGATTAAATTTTCTCATTATTGTACCTTTGTATATAACTTCGAAACCTCAATTTTTTCTTATGAAGGTTATCATATGTACACATATGATGTCACCAGGATTATGGAATATCATTACCATACATCCACTGTAATATTTGTTTATGCCCACTCCGGGGAAAAATATTTAAAGGAATCCATGCTAGGAATGCCAGCAGTTTTACTATTTTATGATATTGATAGGAATACAGTGTTTTTTACTGACAAAGTTACTGGCACATTTCGTCCAATTTCAGGGCTTTCGGGCAATTATTTTGCAATATTCCTATCTCTAGAGAAGTCACAGTACGTGTCATTTAAAGGAAATGGAATGCCGATTAGCAGTTTTGACCCTTCTTTTGGCTGTCATTCCATAGCAAAAGGCTTAACGACCAAAGTGATTTTGAAATACAAGAAAGCAGAGGCGTATGTAGACGCTTGCATTACGCCAACTGAGGCAGTATATATGATGATGACGGTGCTTAATTTCACAGAGGGTTATGAAACTGCATACGCTAACTATATAAATTTACGTAAGAATGACCGGTTTGATTCTTTCTACTCGTACACAGTAATTCCATTTCTCGATCTGCTCAATTCAGTCTCCAACGAAGAAAAATACCGAGTATATTATTGTGTTGATTATAAATTAGGAATTCAGGATGACATTTGGTCATGGTTTTTTCCTTACACAAATTCTGCCTGGTACTCCATTTTATTACTGATTATTATTCAGTCCCTTAGTATTAGTTTCAACGAAACTTCACACTGTGGCAGAAGATGTTTATGGTATTTTGTCAATGGTCTATGGTATGAGTTTAGAATCTCACTAAGACAAGGAATGGGGGAATTGACATTGAATTGGGTGATATTTAATCTCTTTATTCAATTCATACCAACATTTTACGAATCTCTATTTACAACCGAACTGCTTCAACCATCCCCCCAACAAACATATTCAAATTTGGGTGAAATGGCAAATGATTCGTATAGGGTTATGAAAACATTCCGACTAACAGTAAGATTTAATGATCAACGGGAATATCCTCACGGGGTTAGAAAAGAATTAGAGCGTTATCATTTAAAGCAAAACGAATTCATTATAAATAGCAATAATTTGCTTGAAGACCAGTTAATTTGGATGCTAGGGCTGTCATCGTGGGGAAAAATTGGTGTACTTGATCTGGCAAATCCTTCAAAAGCTGAATTGACTTTGTATAAATATTCTAATGTAATGGGAAGACAATGTTCCCAAGTAGTGTTTCCACAAGATTCAGAATATTTTTATCCCCGCTTTCATACATTTAACAAAGGTTTAATGATTAATACCTTAAGAGCTTTGGCTGAATTTGGATTCATTAGTTATTGGGATACATTTTTACCAATAATAGATAAACAACAGCAAAGGAAAAAGTCTAAACGAGATAGATTCCTTTTTAAAAAATTAAAAATGCACGAAAAAAGTTATTTCTCTCACGTGAAGGATTCAGAATTATTGTCAAAAGATTTGATAATTGCTGAAGAATTCTTCATAAAAATGACAATTTTAAAATACATTTTCTACGTATGTGGGTTCTCACTCTTTGTGCTTTCATTTATAGTGGAAGGATTTGAGAACAGGGTAATGCTTCTGGAATATTTAAAACTAGTTTTCAGGTGGATCAAGACAACTACAATTTGGTTTTTAAGCTCACTGAACAGGTGGATGAGACTCAAAGGATCAAACTAAGATTCTTTAAAGAATTAAAATAAAACCTTGTTTAATTGGTATTCTATTGATAATTTAGTTTAAGAATTAGTCTATACAATGTTTATGATTATAGCATTAAATACCAATTTCATAATGTTGTAATCATTGTATGTAAAATTGAATTGATGTCGTACACATTACATAAGCCTAAACTAAACAAATAAATCTGTTTAAGCGGAGTAGTTCTAATTAAAAAAATTCACATTATTTAACATAAAGTTGCATCAAGAGTTACAATATTTTGGTTATGTAATTCAGCAATTTAAATTAAACTTTGAATAAGTATTCAACTTTGTGACACATTTAATACAGTGAAAATTCATTTAATATTAAACTAGTAATTAATTGTGTAATTGGGTAACTTTTCATGGTATTTTACATTTTTAGTCCGAGTCAGAGCTAATTGGATTGTCTTGTGCGTCCGATTGTGAACAAGATGCTGAGCAACGCGTCCACTGATCTTCAAGAAATTTTGCACACTTGTTGCTAATGATGCTATAATGATTTGAAACGGAGA
Source organism: Desoria trispinata (assembly GCA_034695165.1). Classification (NCBI taxonomy): domain Eukaryota; kingdom Metazoa; phylum Arthropoda; class Collembola; order Entomobryomorpha; family Isotomidae; genus Desoria; species Desoria trispinata. Next base: position 1,528 of record JAQFZB010000868.1, on the reverse strand, counting down.
GTATATATTGAATGCGCATAAGCTTCATTGACGGTTAAGTTTTGGAACGCGAAAGAACTAAATATGTATAACTAACGTTGGTGTATCGATTGGGAAATATCTTTCTTCTCAGGGTACAGTTGTACAAATTTAATTGGACTACTTTTCATATACACGGTCGGCTTTTTCTTAAATTTTCCTCTTACGTAAGATAATCTTACAGTTTAGACATTTAGATTTACATGTTTCCTCAGTAAATGATACATTGTAAACGTGGAATGAGTCACAATTTTCAAAAATATTACTTATTATTTATTGGTAACTTTTAGCTTCCAAAAACTGCTTCATGTAACATGTAAAGCATTAATGCATAATTAATATCGACTGAATCGATTCTCTATTTGGAATATCTTAATTGGCAAATTTTGAATTTCACATCTTTTATTAAGGGGTGTAAACCCCTTTATAAGATTGTCTATATCCGGTTGTCCGTCTGTCTGTCTGTCCGTTGGTGCTCTAACTTTCGAACGCGTTGACGAATCTTCATGAGTTTTTGTACACGACCTCTATGGAACACGAGAACGGCTGACTATGTTTTTGGACCATGTAGGTCAAAGGGTTACACGTGATGCAAGGGAGGTCAAAATGTAAAAATCGAGTAAAGTATCGATTCTGATCCGTTTTCGTATGAAGAATCCAGAAATGACGTTCAATTTGACCCCCGATGATCCCGTGACCTTCTATGTGAGGTCAAAAGGTCAAAGTCGAGTAAATTTTCAATTTTTGACACAGTCTTTGATTTTAAAATTTGTTTTGTTTTATCAGACGGACAGACTAATACGTGGTTTTTTTTACACCCCTTGGTTACATTCGTTGTAACGATTTATTTGTTTTTATTTTCATTTGTTATTTGTTTTAATTCAAGAAAATTTGCCATTTTATCTCTACGTCTACATGCTAATACTAAAAACCCTTGTTTATTATTGTCATCTAAAAAAGGTCGAACTTAATTATTCACTTAAATAATCTGCATTATACTGAACATATATTAACCATAAAACATCAACGGTGGGTTACTTCGTTATTTTGTAAGAAAAAGTTATATTTTAAATTGCATAAGCACATTTTCAATATTCGTCACGCAGTCACCTGTCAAGTATTAGATTATTAGTATTGTCTGATTAAATCTTCAAACATATACTATGGCTTACAGTGAAGCACCATCAACTCAAAAATTTACTCAAATGACAATTGAATGGCAATAATTTGAAAACTATAATTCCATTTTCAACAAAAATGATGGTAATAGAACATTGTAGAAGTATATGCAGGAGCTGTCCGATGAATTGGCCCTACTATATTGCACTTACTAAATTGCTCTTGCTAAATTTGTTACTAGCAAGACAATAAAACCTAATTTGAACTTTGCATTTATTAAAAACGTTATTATGTAGGTCAAAAGGTCAAGGAGGTCCAAAGGTGACATCTAAAAAACCAATAGGATGGATTTTGGATGAAATTTTTTTTGACAAAGGTGTTGATTCTTATA
>JAQFZB010000867.1:0-10329 GCA_034695165.1 Desoria trispinata | reverse complement strand
CAGTGGGTTTGGTCGAATCCAAAATTTCAACTGTGGAGTCTGGAGTTTGTCAATTCAATGCCAACAATGGTACATGTCTTTAAAACATTTTGCTTTAAAAAAGAGAACGATGAAGGAATAGTTCAGGATGAAAATGTTGACATAGAGGGCGAGGGTGCAATAATTCATAGTTGGTTTCCCATAAAAATTCAGGAACTATTGTTTACCATTGAAGAAAATAAAGAAAATCCAGAAATTAAATGGGAAAAGGATTTCCATGATCTGGATTCAATGTTGGAAAGTTTTGCTGATCTTTTAGTCATGAATAATGTTCCTGAAGATTTTACAACGGTGTTAGGACAAAACTTGGTGAAGAATCCTGCGCTAAGAGATTTTCTAGATGTAAATAATCTTTTGGCCCATTGGGATCCAGATGAGCTTTTTACTTGTGGGTGGGGTTTTAAGGAAATTAAGCAGGTGGTAGATTTCCTTACTCAGGTGGATGACAAAAATAGTAGTAAGATTGTAAAAGTTGAACCAAAAGTTCTATTGTCGTTATCCGTTGAGACTGATAAAGATACAATTAGTCAGCTGACAACGTCTAAAGTTAGGTCAGAGATTCCATTAAATTCTTCCTGGACTCCATTTACAGGAGGATCAATTAAACAGCTTACAGCTCAGGATTTACATTCATTTGAAACAAGGAATTATAAAGCCCCATTGATTTCACCCACTACTGAGGATTTACTTAATGTAGGGGGAAAAGTGGTTCCTCATTTACTTGCATTGTTGAAACAGGGAGATATTTCCAAAGGATTTAATCCAAAAAGTATTTTGAACTTTATAGACTATCCAGAGCCAGAGAACATGGATGAGGGTGAAAATAGATTTTTTATTACTTATAGTGATTTTCTGACACTTTTCTTGACTTGCAGTGATCAAAGTATTCGTTATGAGCTTATGCTTCAATTGGGGGAAAGAAAGTCCCGAGAATTGCATTCACTCCCTTGGATAGTCCCTAACATCCAGCTGGAAGTTCTGGACATAGTAGATCTGTCACCATCATTGCAGATTGTAGACTTGGGTGAATTTTATCCTACCGAAGCCATTCTTGGGAAGGGGTTATTGAGATCAGAATGTAAAATCATAACAGCAATTCGCATTGGTTCATTTCAAAACAGCAGATTTGGAAAGAGTTCCATTCTAAACGCCAGTTTGTTGTCATTCTGTGAATTTTCTTCAAGATTAGAACCAGGGTCTAACAATGGGTTGCCAATCTCACGTAAAGGTCTTGTAGAGCTCGCATGGCTCAGTCAATTTACATCGAAGCCGCAGTTCTATGATTCTGTTCTTAGGGATTATTATAAAGATCATGATAGGGAAGTTTTTCATTTAGCAAATGTTCATGGAAATGTATTAGAGCTACCAGAAAGTTTACTGAAGGTGATTCGTGCTGCCTCAGGGGGTTTTGTAGTATTTTGGGGATGTGATTCATGGTCAGAGTTGATTGATTCTAAATTAAAGTTGGATGCAATCATCGATCCCAATATTCCAGCTCTTAATATAATCCTAGATCCTGATCTGACAATTCGAGACAAGGTGTCCAAAGATTATATTATAGAGACTACCGGAAAAGCTGTAGAGGGTGATGCATGGTTGAGTTTCCAGGATTCCAGTAAAATTCATCGACTCATGGGAAAATTAATGGAAACATTGAACTTGCCTGAGAATCCAATTGAAGAAGAAGAGATTCTGACGCTTATACATAGAGATGGGCTGAGTTCCGTCCGTCGATCCCTAAATCTTCAGAACCAACCTTTGCAAAACCCATTTCCACTTTTACGAGATGAAGTACTAGAAAGTTTTCTAGCTATTTTCCCTGATCGGAATTGGGAGCCCCGTTTTTGGAAACTGTTCCATAGAATCAATCAACTTTCCCTGAGGTCCAATTCGTTTCTCACAAAAACCATTGAAGATATCGATTCCAATTTAGATGACAGAGGCACACTAACACAACATTATGTAAATGCATTGAGAGCAATTTATCATCAGACTAATTTCACTAGCTTGAGTCTTCTTCATTTAGAGAGGGAGCTTAGTCTGGAAGGAGGCACAAGTGTCAGAAGAGCTGTTTGCCAATTATTCCTCTCCAGTTTCCCATTAGAGTTTTTAAATTTAAGATTTCATTCTAATCCACCATTTGATCAGAATGTGCTAACATGTATTTTCCAATTGGAAAATTCAGGGAAAAGATTCCTCACTGTGTCCGCATTCGGACCATATGGAAGCAAAAGAAGTAAATTATTGGGTCAAGTATTTCCAGTTGGGTTCATTGAAGGACCTCTTATTGGAAAGTTGGATGGTGTCTCTCTGCGTCTTATTTGGCTCCCTGAAGTTGGAGATAAACCTTTTGGTCTAGAGGACATTGATGCTATTCTCTGTTTAGAAACTGAAGACATTTCAAGTTCATTTACAAGTTTCTCCAGTTTCTCCACAGAGGTTGAGAGGAAGATGAGCTCTCTGATTCTGTCCATGAGTGACATTGCATTGATATTTGATGAACCAACTTCCAAGACTAATTCTAATTGGATTAAGGGGTTGCATGGAATCTTAGAACTAGCTTTTATGTCTGCTTCATCAGTGTTTAAGAAACATACAAAGTTCCCAGAACTTCTAATTGTAAATCAGATGCAACGATCCAGAAATATAAAAATGGACGATCCAGTAGATGAGGAGATTGACGAAGACATTGTTGAATCATACAAGTTCCTTTTGGGTGCAGATGAAATTCGCACAATGCTCCAAAATGTCAGCAATTTCGTGGCTAAATATCCCTTAGAAAGTTCTGCAAGCCTTCATATTGTTGATACATTAACGGATCTATACATCCGTGTCCTTTCCAACACCTTGAATCAACCACTGACAATTGATTCTATCAAAAATGTTAGCTTTCAATCCCTAGATAAACTACGTAAACAAATTGTGTATAGATTAGGTCATCGAGCTCCAGTAGAGGGTTGGGTGGCTGAGCTTCATGATAACTACAACTCCATGGAGTCACATTCTTCCCTCTTCAGTTTCTCCTCGGCGTCAAAAGCAATTTCAGAGATTGATCTGAAATCCTTGAAAAGTGACATTCAGAAATGTTACGATGATACTTTTGAGAAACACGAAGATATCCTTCAAAGGGATATGTTGGCAGGAGATGATATGGAGTCAAGTTTTCCTTCGTTGACGGGTCTCCCGTATTTCTGTGAACAACTCAACTGGACTGACAAAGACATTACTTGCGATTGTGCACATCAAATTCCCAAGTTGAAAAACATTGAACAACAAGAGCGCTTTAGTATTCGAGACAAAGAGGAAATAATTCTTTTGCAACAGGAAACAGAACAGTACACGAAACAGTTACGGGCAGATATAATAAATAGACTTAGACAAGAGGGTTATGCATTGCAATTAATTAAAGGGAATAAAGATGGTAGCTCATTAGCCAACAAACTCCAGGAACTTATAGACCAAGGAGATCTTTATCCTTGGGTACCTTTCAAAAAGCATGTTGCGACTCTTTTGAATATTTACGAATGGGAGGGTATCATTGAAGCAGAAATACTTGAGGAATATGGGGAGGATGTTGTAGATTTCGTGAAGAAAGTAGTGTTAGCAGATGATGTGCCAAATTATGCTGAACTTGAAGCACTGAGTTTAAATGACGTAGGGCAATGGGGCCAATCCCCTCTGGATATTTGGGATAGGGTTGAACTAACAGGACCATTCCTCCAATGGGAAGAATACGTTTGGATTCAAGTGCAAATTGAAATCAAAGTGACAAGAGGTGGGGCAATATACGGCTACAAAAAAGGAATGGTCACCCAGTTCAAGTCAGAGGTCAATAAGGTCTTAGGCGAAGCTTTGAGACAGATTCTTCCAAGTGAATTTGATATACTGCCAAATTTCATTCGACAAGTTCATTTCATAGCAATTCAAAGGTACTTTGGCTATTGGAAGCAAATGTGGGAGGAATGGAGGAAAACAGGAGATCCATTGCAGATTCTTGAGGGCAAAAAAGATAAATTTCCAGATATATTTGACAACGAAGATCAAGATCAGTAATTTAGGGAACCTACTAATCCTCGTGTTGCATGTCCTGTTTAATTATTTTTATTTTAAATTAAATTACCATTATTCTAGCTACTCTGGAGTTTTTGGAATATATTTATTTATTACTAATAACGTAAATAAATTTCTCATGTCATTATCAGAATTTCAGAAGTGGTTTTTCTACTAATCTCATCGCATTTCAAAGAAGTGAAGTTTTGCACACGAATGCTTTTATTATTTATTTTTAGCAGTAGTATATATGAAGTATCATCAGTGTCAACAACAATAACATTCCTACATTACCTGGAAATATGCTCTCATCTTAATCACATCCAATAAAACTAATCTCAAATTATTATCATGACAGCTTTAATGTTTTTTATCTAACACTCACCCACTGTGGTTTAATATTTAATACAAAAAGGCAATAATACGCTACTTGTATTTTCAATTAAAACAAAAATTGATTTATCATGTAACTTTTGAAGAACTATTTCACTAACAATACGACTCGATCAGTTTACAACAACAATATGGCGGATGTAGGGGTGATTGGATTGACCAACTTGGAAAATGGGGTCCTCACAATTGGTGACTTATGGGATGCCCGACTTTCGAAACGTGTGGGTTTTAATCTATTTGGAAAGAAGATAGATAAGAAAACGTCAGAGCCAGAGCCTATTATCGCGGTGAATCCTAAAAGCAGACCGACAACGTATAAATTTTCCCAAATCAGAGATTCCAAATCTGCTGCAAATCAAGTTGACCTTGGAGCTGAAATGACCTGCCAACTGCTAGGAGGACTTATAAGTGTAAGCACCCTCACAATACATTAAATGATATATTAGTAGTACAATATAGTTGGGACGTTCTGAGGACAGATAACGGGAGGATTTCAATTTGGACTTGGATGGAATAGCTCGACATCTACAGAGGAAATTTCCCTCATTGTTGACAACGCAATTAATGACGTGGAGTTGAGGCAGTACGATCTAATACAGTATCGAAATTACTACGATGAACGTGTTGACCAGCTATTAACTGAAGGTTAGTTTTATTTAATGCATTCTATGTTGTTTATACACTACTATACATTTTGACACAGGAAAATTGTCAGCAACGCACGTAGTCACCATGATAGAAGTGGGAGGTAGATTGAGCTCATCAATAAAAGTAACACAGAAAAGAAAAGGAAACAACTTTAGTTTGGGTATAGACGTAGCAAAAAACGTTAGTCTTGGACCAATGGCACTTAAAATTGGATTCAATGTAAAAGTCGGAGAGGATGTTGAGGTGACGAATTTCGAACAGAAGATTGAACTGAATTCTGTGCCACCAATTCCACCACCCAAAGATATTGCAGATTTTGTTGGTCCAGATCCACGCTATGTTCCTGCTGACGGAGATACTACAGATCAGAACGACATGGAAAACGCAACTGTGGGAAGCAATTTTTTCAAGCAAATTCAAGGTGAACAGCATTTTCCTCATTGGGACTCAACTTTAGTAGGGATCCCAATACGCTTCACCTTAAAGCCAATTGATCAAATTTGGCAAGAGAAAAAAGATCCAGATCCTGGAACAGACCCTGAAACAAATACTGAAGATCCTGAGAAAACTAAAACCAATGGCAAATTTTACGCGTATAAGAATTTTCACAAAATGTCTGATAACTACAGCAGTAACATGGAGATTTTACAGATTCAACTTGAGCTCTTGCGGGATTTCATGAGTAATGATTATCTTCGACGTGAAGTTCTCTTTGCATTTACTCGATCTTTAGCAATCCTTTCTGAAGAAAAACATGAGATAACTGAACAAATTGCAGGTAAGCAGCGTGAATTGGAAATCTGGGCTAACGATGAGCGCCTTAAAATTTTAACTTGTTACGTGAAATACAAGAAAGCGTACTGGTCTCTGCCGAAACCCTCTGATTTCCCAGTCACCGAAAGGGAATTCGAATGTGAGCTTGGGGAGTTGGAATCAAAAGTAAAGGACTGGATGGAGAACAAGTTACTGGAGTTGATTGAGGGTTGGAAAGAAGGGATAAAGGATGAAATAAAAGCTTTGAACTTTTTTCCCCCATTTGACGAGGAATTAGAAGATGCCCCTGGGGAGTTTACAAGTCCAACAATATTCTTCACTAATCAAACTGAGGTTGACGCCTGGATTCAATCACAAAGATTTGGAAAGTTATTATACAGAACACCTAAAAATCCATCAGAAGATCTGAAAAAGATACCAGGTGAAATTTTCAAAATAGGTCCAAACCTTGGAGCCCTGAATATCCAAGCTGGATTGACATATCCATCACTTATCGAGGGGGATGATAATGACGATAACATTTTTGTACTGTCGACAGCAACACGTAGTCTTGCATTACAAGACTATTCTAGCATTAACGAAGTGCTTGGACTACTGAGTAGCCTTATGTCCACAAATAGATCCGAATCAGATGGAAGTAGTCCAGAGAGGAGGACCAATGCAGAACATCTTTACACTACTTACTGTGAAATTCATGGATTGAAATTAAAGAATGTCGACACTGATGATATCATTCCACTTTTGAATTTATTACGGAATGATCTTGCAAATTTAAAAATTATACCGACTAAAACCGAAACGATCCTCTATTTGAAGGAGCGGGGATTCACTTGGGTATTTCCAATAGAAGGGGTTCAAAGTATTCGCCATGTTGTTCATTCAATAATGGATTTAGAAACTAATCTAGAAATGAATAGACAAGATGTCCTTTGCGGAGTGTTTTTTGAAAATCGTTTGTTAGCTTCCCCAGATACTCCAATTGTATTTGCCGCAGATGCTGATCAGTTAACACTTGCCTGTCTTGACAGACTTGATTTCATACTCTTGATGCATGTATTTAGGGATACATCAAAAGCAAAAGAATTGCTTGATATTAGAAAAATTGATAAAGGTCGACCGGAACTTTGCTCAAAGCTAAGGAAAGACTATGTCTTAAGGTACTTCGGTTCTAATGACGAATCTAAAGGACATACAACTCATCTTCTCGATGTTGTAACTGCAGCTATACAAGCACCCATCGACAATCCCATCGTTTTAGCAAATGCATTTGCAAGATATACAATTACAATCCTTGGAGATTTGTATTCGACATACGATTTCTCCGAGCATTGGAGTGACGAGTTCGGACAATTTCATAACGGAAATATAATGGGAGAAGTAATTAAAGAATTGGACATATTCTGGTCAAAGAAACTTCCTGTCTATAATGATTATGTGATACCATCAAATATGCACATGACGCTTCAATCAATTGCGGCTGACACTGATGTCACTGAGGATGATGATGACAATGAAGATAAACCAAAAAATCCCCTACAATTATATGACATTGTAATGAAGCCACACAATGATATAAGTGATCCATTCAAGTGGAGTGAAGAATTTACGAATGACATCAATAAACTTAAAAGTAGCACTTGGTTCTCATCCATGCAAATGAATGCATGTGCCAAATTATTTTCCTCCTTGGTCGAAAAAGAATCTGGACTTGAGGAATACAAAGATGAGAAAATTCAATGTTTCAATATTCTCAAGAAGATCATACAAGAGTTACAAAACAAGCAAGCAGTTTCCGCAAGAACAATTCTTGAAGTAATGTCATTTGTTGTGAAAAAAGAACTTCCAGAATTATCTGATGATGACTCCGATGGTGTTTTGAAATCAAAATGTCGATTTTCTCCACATTTCCTCCCTGGAATCCGGTCAGATGAATCAAAATACCCGTATCCGGCTGAAATCGTGTACCGAATTCAGAATCATTTTCTACTTGGACGGTATTATCACATGCTGAGCGAAATTGTAGAGAACACTGAAGAGAATTTTGAACATAAGAATATCTGTAAATTCCAATTGGAAATGAATCGTCTCAGCAATATAGAGGATCGTATCAATCTTATTAGATTGATCCAGGAAATGAAGAAATTTGCCCAAGATGCTCTACGACTTATTTGGCAGAACAGCAGATTCCAATATTTGATCAAATATTACATCGTTGAACCAAATGAACCTAATAAATTTGTACTGAGGGCTCTCGCAAAAGCATTTTTATCCGAATTACACACATTGCCACAGTATATCCCTTCAGAAATTGCGAAAATCATTCTCAGGTATAATCTATCCTCGAATGGAGATCCTGTTGGATTTCAACCTGCTTGGAATACAGCAGCAGTACTACTAAATTCATTTCAAGTACTCTGGGTTCATGACTCTATGATTGAAACATATCCACCAATTCCAGAGAAATTTCAAATTTATCTTATGAGAAATTCACTGAAGGTTGACAGTGTCATTTACAGAGAGTTAGATTTTGATGGACCTGCGGGTCTGGAGAAATTTTACTGGAATAAGGACGCTAAGGTGTTTGAACAAGTTTGGGATATTTATACTGTAAGAGAGGCTATTTCATATTTGATGGAGAAGAAGAGAAAATTAATATCCGGATCAAAGAATGTTGCATGGACGACCATTAAATCTACGACCCATAATAAACCTATGACCAACAAGCCTACGAGCGATAAACCTAATACCAAAATATCTAAGGTTAGCCCCATTAGGAAAATCGGCTCTCTTCCTGCTTACCTTGAAATGCGAAACAAACTAGAATTAGCAGAAGATTCACTAGAATCCTTACTTTATCATTTAAAGCTGTCTCAAATGCAAAGAACAACTATTGATAAGAATCCATTTGAATTCACTGCTCGAGTTGACACCTTCACAGCTCTTCTCAGTCAATCTGAACCAACTTTGCAAAAAGAAATGCTACAGATTCTTAGGAGTAAGTTTCCAAACTATGCCTTGCCTCTAATGATTACTGGTACTGGTGGTGGTTCCACTGATTCCATTAACTTTGGGGAATTTCATCTAAAGAAATATGAAGAACTACCAAAGATCATCACTTTCGTAAGAATTGGAGAACACGCAATGGGAAAGAGTCAACTATTAAACAAAATATTTGCATCCGAGCCTGAAGACACGTCAACCGAAGAGGCTTCAATCTTTGCATCAAAAGCCAAATCCCCAGCTGTACCTCCAACTTACTTGAATGGACACGCTGAGCTACTAGAGCTGACGAGGAAATCAAAACTTGTCGAAGACATGGGAGTCGAGCCTTTTATTCTTGTCAACTTACATGGGGATGCGGTTAAATTACCAGAGCATTTGCAACTGCTTCAAAATATCACATCCTGCTTTGTCATGTGCTGGATGCCGGACATAGGGTCGTGGACGGAAATCAAGAACAAGGAAAAACTATTTAGATCATTAATAAAGCCCAATCACGCTATTGTAAATCTCTACATTGATCCAGAGGAAGACATTTTGAAGGAAATAGAACTCGAACAGATCATACGAACCCCCTTCCAAGACATTGAGACAAAGAAGCATTTCCTAATGGCAATCGAGAAAGCTATTACACGTCTTCCGAGACAACCACATGGCTTAGAATTTCTCGGATCTTCTTCTTACGACACGAAGGTTTTGGACTTTGTTGATTGGTTGAAACGGAAAGGAATGGCTCAGGTCAAAGGATCTTTGAAACTGCAACAGGGTCGGGGACTAAAGAACTTGGACTTCCTACAAGATCACTGGGAAAAGGATATAATTTATTCTGAGCTCGTGGGAAAATTCATAGACCTGTTGACAGCGACGGACGAACATGGTACAAAGATTCTGTACGATCTGGCTGAACTTTTAGTGAATGAGCAATCCACAAAAGCGTACAAGGACGCATGGGTTAATTTAAATTCTATGAAAAATGAAGATTTTGGTCACACTAACTTCGGATCAGATAAACCTCATTCATTGAAGCGCCAAGTTCTCTTAAGAAACGTCCAGAATAAAATGGATTCAAGTCAACTGAATTTTAACAACCTTCTTCTTGAAATTCTTAGAATACGGGATCTTGACTCATCAAAAGTAGACTTCCCCTCTATTGTGAAATTGACAGCAAATATATTCATGGAAAGTGTCCCCATTCCTGTTCCAAGCATTGCAAACGTCAATTTCTTTCAAGAAACGTGGTCCACAGAGTTTATCGATCAGTTGAAGCCATTCGGCATGAACTCTGTGCTGGTAGTCAATTGTGTAGGCACTGATGCTTCTGGAATTTCAGAAGTTTTGGATTCTTTGTTTGGAATAAATTTTGCATCTTCCACGAATCGGGGTCAATGGAGTGACACGCCATGGAGTGGAATTTATATGAGATTT
>JAQFZB010000866.1:0-10347 GCA_034695165.1 Desoria trispinata | reverse complement strand
AACTCTAAACTTTGGACAACACGACACGGACATTTGGAGAGTAGACGGACATGACAAGAATACTATAAAACTGTATTCCTTGTTAGATTTGTTAGATTTAAGAATAATAATAAGATATGTTAAAGTGTGGGTAGTGTTGGTGGGACTGAGGATGAATGGGAGGAAATCACACCTTCTTAAATCTATTTACTTTTGGTAGATGAATATTAAGGAGATTCTTATTCAGAGCTCTTTATACTTCTTTTGTGGACAAGAATCGAGTCAACGAATCGGCTGTTGGTGAAAGTTGGTGTTTTGGGCTAACGTCACCCCAACCCCCCGTCCCCACCACAATCTCCAGAGTTTCCGTCTTCAACAAATATAATTTGCATGTGGCGAGGTGTTCCATCTCTTTATCGTCAATATATATATGGGAGAACAACCCTCCTATATATAATAATACAGCATTTCCGTCATCTTCTCTCTCAGAGACTCTCAGCTCTCTCAAAGGGGGAAACTTTTATACCTAGATACTAAATTCTTAAATGTTATCTCGAACTGGAACGATCCCGGATTCGGGTATTTTCCCTTCCGAGAAAGTTTCGGATCGGGAATAAGTTCCTCCGTTCCCACAATTCCCATTCACTCATGGTAAGTCATCCTATTTTAAATTATTTTTTCCTGAAGGGATCCTAAAAAATATTTCCTTTCTCCAGGAACTTCTCCAAGAGAATGTCAAAGAATGTTAAGGTAGCAGAGGAATCAGAGCTCTTAGGAGGATCAAATAGAAAATTCTCTGATAAACTGGAACTGGATCAAGGTGCAGCTGAAAGGAGGAAGGTTGATGTTGAAGGGGATTGTTTGTCCACATCTGATGAAGAAGTAGCCTGTCACCCCCATCACAATGGACCTTTCAATGCTGACGTTGCTCTCATTAATGGTCTTGGGGGATGCTCATGGCGTCACACTCAAGGAGCTGAAGATGCAACGGGTTCATCTCCAACAGATTCCTCCGAAGATGACCCACACTATTGTTGTATTCCTAATGGAGGTGATCTACCAAGTCCACCTCCGCCCCCTCCTCCACCACCCCATTCCTCAAACAATACTCAAGAATCATCATCATCATCATTCCCAGATGTCGTCCCCATGACCATTGACACTTGTGAAGATCTATGGACAAGACTCCATGACATTACTATCCATGGATGTGTAAGGATTCTAAATATATATATCCATGATATTAATTCTCATTTATAAATGTTTCTATTACAGTTATTAGAGTACATTGGCCGTGGAAAGAATATTTATGACAATGGCCTTGCACAATCCAATACGCCTTTGACACCTTTAAATCATTATTTTGAAGTCACTATTATAAATCCTGGAGAAAGTTGTTACATTGCAATCGGTCTAGCCCGGAAGGTAGAATTAAAGTTCTTGTGCATATATATCATTGAAATTACTTAATGTGAAAAATCTCTTCCAGGATTATCCAGTACATAAACATCCAGGATGGAATAGAGGATCAATAGCATATCATGCTGACGATGGGAAAATATTTATTGGTAGTGGTGTAGGGACTCCTTTTGGTCCTCGGTGTGTCATCAATGACATTCTTGGTTGTGGCATTGTATTCCCATCCAAAATGAATTCATCCCCTATGACCAAGTGAGACAATTCAAAAGTACCTTGACAATATTATAATATTAATATATCAATAGGAGGTTAATTGGGAGTAAGCGTGGTGGTGGTGGTGATGTTAATCCTGGAGTCTGGCCATGGGAGATGGACGATGGGGGACGACAGTCTGTAGTTAAGAAAGTATCCCGTCGACCACCTCCACCCCCTTGTGCATATCAAATGGACAATATCCTGGACGCGAGTTCAGAATCTGAAGATGATATTTGGTGGAATAATCGTAATCAAGTTTATGAAGATAAAGTGCAGGTAGCCCCCCTTAACTTACCCCCCCCCCTTCAAAAATAAACAAAATTCCTGAGATTCATAAGATGATATTGTTTGTTTGTTTAGGTATTTTTCATGAGAAACGGTAAACTACTTGGGATGAAAGAGATAAGGATTCCAAAGGGAGGTTTTTATCCCACAATTGGAATGATGAGTCACAATGAGAAAGTGATGATTGACATGAATCCCCTTAGCGGTTAATAATAATTCCATTCTTCTTCTTCTTCTTCTTCATCTTATGGAAGTGACAATAGAAGAGATCTGTGATACACCATTATTATGTGATATTATTATTTTACTCTATATAATATAAAAATAAAAGACATTTCTTATCTAATTAAACTTTATTACATTGTACGAGTAATTGATAATTTAACCCCTTTTGGTATTAGTCATCTCATTGCATTTAGTTGAGCATTGCATAAATAAATAAATATAATGTAAATGAGCCCATAAAAGTATAAAAATTAATGACTGAAATATATCTTTGATTAGAAGAGACTCTCACTTATATTTATATGGGATTATGTTGTTGTTGACATCATTGCTCGCCTTGACTTTGGTTGTAATTAATTACCATTAGCAGAGATCTAATTACAATAAAAGACTTCATAGATTCACTCATGTTATATATAGTAGTGCTATGGGGAAGGAAATAGGGAAATGGGAAGAAAGAAGAGCTCGCAGCTCTTATAAAAAAACAACGTCTTCGTCATCATCATAAACTCCAACATAACATCAGCAGATCATCACACACACATGCACAGACACACAATACACTACCTCTGCTAGCTTTTACTCTGCTACATTTAATTTATTATTATTTAAAATAAACTAATAAAGTTAAATATCAATAAAAAATAAAAAGTAATGTATACACAAAACTCAGAAAATCAATAGTGCTAAGGCTATAGGCGACCTATATACTATTTATAGGTACTCATTTTTAGTTATAATAGGTGTACAAGTCAACAGTAAGTGTCAACTGATTATTTTTGTTTGTTTAATTAATAAAATAGAGTTGGATAAAATAAAGAGTGATTGTTGTGTTGTGCTGGTGTCAATTGTTGCATTTCAATTGAAAGAGTTGCAATGGCGAATTTGAACAACATGTTTGTAGCTACAAAGATGAATGAAGAAGGTTCAATAATGATAAGACCTTATCAACAATTGGACGGTGGAGATGCGTCCTTAGCAAGGAATTATGTGGAACGCCGTAGAGTCAGAAAACTATCTTCGTCCTCGGATTCCTTCACCAATAAGAAAGGTCAGCACTTTATTACTAATCAACTTTCGTCATTGACCCCCACCCCACGTCACCGTCAACAGTATATGTTCACCATAGGGTTTTTATAATTAGGGATAGTAATTGTTAATTAATGCACGTGTTGAATTGATTGTGTGGTGACCATGGTTTCTCTGTATTTGTCTATATTATATTATTGTATTGATAAGCATTGGTGGTGGTGATTGATAAGGTAAGACAGAAGAGGGAGAGAAACCTTGCACTATTGAATGGCCATCGTTGTCACATTGATAATCACAGTGAAAACAATAGGACCTTGTCCATTACACGAATATATAATTTAAATAAATGCTTATCATCTGCTTATGGCCATGCACCACTGCAGTCATCTTCACCCTGTCGTCATTTCTACAACTAATTTAAATCAGATGATTGTTGGAGTTGTTGGCAGCAAGCAGGAACATCATCAGTAGAGGACATTAAAAGTATTGAAAAGTGTCATTTCCTCTATTTGAATTATTAATAGCCTGTATATTAAATGGTGAGAGAGAGAGCAGCAAAGTGCAGTACCGTAATACAGTCAATATTTGCATTATTGATTTCCATAATAATAAACCATTCTTCGTCATCGTCGTCGTGTTCTGTTATTTAATGATGATATAATAGTAGTACCACTAATAATAGTACCTACAACAAGAGTCCAACCAACTTTTACTTCAATGGACGAAACCTGTCAAGACTCTGAGAGTGGAGTTTTTGCCGATCAATGAACCATCATCAGAATCAGAAGACAGAGAGCAAAAAGTGGATTTTTTATATCTAATAGATAATTAATTAAATAGGAACATAATTGTCACGTGCACAGTTCTATTAGATTCATAATTAATATTCTAATTCACCCCACCATTGTCATTTAAAGAAAGAACTATAAAATTAAAATTGTGTTTATTGTTTATCTTTGAGTTACTTCCTCCTTCGTGTAACATTTCAATACAAACAGCTCTTGGAATTGGAACTCTACATATATTTTTATTTCCATAGTAACTCTTTTCCCAAAATAAAATATCCCTAATACTAAACAAATATGGTTAAACCTAGCAGTCATTGTAATCAGAAGGCTGCCAAAGTCGACGGGAGCAAGAGTACAATACAAATTATTTATTTATAAATTATAAAGCTGTGTCAAGTAATTAATATAATTCTTAAGAAAAAATTAAATTTCAGAACGAGATCAGGATAAAAAGATGGGGGACCTCAATAAGAGAAACCTGGCGGCTATGTTCACAATGACCTTTACATTCTTCCTCGTGGAGATTATCGTTGGATATCTCACCAACTCCATGGCCTTAGTCGCAGATAGTTTTCATATGCTCAGTGATGTTGCTGCACTTGTTGTGGCCTATGTTTCAGTCAAGGTAGGATATATTAAAGATAATCATATCTTATTTAACTTATCAATAAATCATTATCATTTTTCCATATATTTGCAGATGTCACCTCAGACATGGTCAAAGAATACATTTGGATGGGCACGAGCCGAGGTGCTAGGAGCTTTAGTCAATGCTGTCTTTCTTGTCGCACTTTGTTTCTCCATTCTTGTAGAATCAGTCAAGAGGTTTCTTCATTTTATTATCGCCCATCTGTAATAGCCTTTTACATTATTATTTTATTATTGCTATCCATTTCAGATTCTTCCATGAAGAGGAGATCGACAATCCTCAACTTATTCTTGGAGTGGGAATATTTGGGCTTCTGGTCAATCTCATTGGACTTTGTTTATTCCGACGTATGTCATAAACTAACTATAAATAAAATAGATCTAACTCAATTAATTATATTGTAGATCATCATGGAGGGGGAGGTCATACACATGGAGGAGGTGGTGGTGGACATTCACACCATCACCACCCAGTTAAACAACAGTCGCAAGTCACCCGAATAGTTGCAACTGATGATAATGAGAATGATGAAAGAATGACTTCACCTGGTAATGCTCCAACTCCACCACAAGAATCTGACAGTCAAAGTGAATTGAAGACAGCTAGTGCTTCACAAGTACGATATATTTGTCTTACGAATATGATAAATGTAATATTTTATGGTATTTGTTCATATCGTAGATGAATATGCGAGGAGTCTTCCTTCATCTGATGGCGGACGCTTTGGGATCTGTGATAGTCATCATCTCGGCATTGTTCATTTGGCTTTCGGATTGGAAATACAAAAATTACATCGATCCTATGCTTAGTATTGTGATGGTCGTTATTATTCTCTATTCAGTTTGGCCATTATGTAAGTAATTTTACAAAGACATCTTTATAGATATAAAATAAATATATCAATTTCATAAAATTCTTAAATTTCTAGTGGCTGAATCAGCAATGATACTTCTCCAAACGGTTCCAACTCATATTCAAATTGGTGATCTACAGAGGAAATTGATTCGGGAAGTTGAGGGTGTAATTGCAGTTCATGAATTTCATATTTGGCAACTTGCAGGGGATCGAATCATTGCTTCTGCTCATATACGGTGAGTTTTATATTTATAATGATCCCATAAAGTACAGGGGTTAATTACTAATTTGTCAATTTGTGTTTGTAACAGTTGTCGAAATCTAGCTGATTACATTCGGATCGCAGAACGGGTCAAAGAGTTTTTCCACAACGAAGGAATTCATTCAACCACAATTCAACCAGAATTTGCCGAGGTACAATAACAATTACAAAACATTGATTTGATTGTTGAAATAAAAATTACTAGCAATGAATTTAAAATTATAGCATTATCCCGATGCATTAAATACCAGCAATACGGATTGCTTCTTATCATGCCCAGAATCAACAACAGAGACTGGATGTGCTGCAAATACATGTTGTGGACCACAACAACGATTAGGGGTTCTTGATTCAGTTGAAATTCCCAACGAAGGTGATCTACTTATTGTTGGAAATCATAATTGTTGACGAGCGTAGCTTTTTTCATTGAGTTTCCAAAAAAAACACTACATTTTATTAGGTTTAAATTTCAAAAGAACCAATAACGTGTAGACAAATGACTAGTAACTTTATATTGTATTAATTGTATTATAGAAAATGGGTCTCACTTCTACGTAGGTAGAGTAGAGTATAAGTAGGTCTCATACTTGGACCATCATCTTATACTCTTATTTAAAATCCTCGCAAATTATAAATTATTTTCAGGTCTTCAAAAACTAGGCAGATGCAAGGGCAGACGATGCAAGGTTTGTCCCTGCTAAATAATATTCTCCCTACTACCTCTTCCTAATCCTGATCTTGGTCACAGGCTCCTCCTCTACTGCTCCTGCTAATTAATATTTAATCCTAAAATCTTCTTCTTGTAATCTTGTATTTGGCTAGCCTTTAATTTAATTTTTCATTTCAATGATTAGTTAAAGGTTTCCCTTCCTGTTTCCCATTAACAATACAAAATATGATGATTTTATATTCTCCTTTTTCATATTTCAGTTCTAATGAAATATTTTAGTATTTTTAGTATTTTTAATTGCAAGTTGTGCTCTCCCTTTAAAAAAATTAAGAAATTACGCTAAATTTCAACAATGAATAAAAATGAAGCTAACGCTGGAGTAATTTCCATTGCATTCCTTTTCCCAAAAATACACAACTAGTCAATACTACTACAAAGCTTATTGTATTGAAGAACTTCTGAGAATATGCGTAGGTGTAGAGGAATACATGTGATTTTAATAATTTATTAATGGAATGGGCTTTTGGTTTATTGGATATTTATTCCACAAATTAATGAATGGTAAATCTCCAAGTACAATAGAATAAATGTTTAGTGCTATTGATTAAACAATCTGCAATTGCAATTCAGCTTTATCAACGTACTATTAAAATATTTAAATATTTATTATTGCTCTGCTATTACTATTTCCTCCTAC
This sequence comes from Desoria trispinata, assembly GCA_034695165.1. Classification (NCBI taxonomy): domain Eukaryota; kingdom Metazoa; phylum Arthropoda; class Collembola; order Entomobryomorpha; family Isotomidae; genus Desoria; species Desoria trispinata. The sequence continues at coordinate 3,231 of JAQFZB010000866.1, read as the reverse complement.
TACGGATCAAGTTTCAATGACTTTCTATTATATCCTACTTAATTTTATAACCCATGCCACAATATAGATAGTATTGTGTTAATTTTAAACTTTTTAAATTTTGTAAAGAAAACATTCATGTTTTAAATTAATCCTATATTTAAGGTAATTATTCTAGGGGGATATATTATTTTTTTCAAAAGTCATTCAAAAGTACTATATAAAAAGTCTTTTTTTTATACATTGTTCAAATACAAAAGTACATTAATTATCCTTAATAAGAGCAATAAGAGTCGTTCTCATTCTGTTTCCAATTACAAATTAAAATTACCAAATTTTTGTAATTTTTCTCTGCAGAATGGAATTGATTTAATTCTTTTTGACTGTTTAGATTAAATTTAAATTTACAAAATATGGTACTTATAAGATAAGGGATGATGGTAAATAATCCACCCTCCGTTTAACGACTACATCACATTGGTCGAAGTTTGTAATTCTCCTCATCTATACTTTACTGCTATTAATATAGTGAAAAGTGGTGAGAGACGTAATTACGACACTACGATAAAATTCTACAATAATCTAGTGAGTTAGAAATACAATTAGAAATTAAATGATAAGTTAAGTTTTATTATTTATTTATTGTTCGGCTCCCTTTAAAAATAAAAGAGACCCGTGGTGGAATATCCTAATTGTTGTGATAGAGTCCTAGTAAAATAAAATTATAGTTACCCCATGGAAATTAAATTATCTAATAGAAGTTACAGATATTATTTATTTTAATTCCTATATTTAATTTATTTTAATTCCTATATTTATTATTCATTGTGAAGATTTTTTATGGAAATAAACTATTTACTCAGAATATACTGCTGATGTGTTTTTAATTGTTCGTTTTAATTGTAATTAGCTAATTGTGTTTCAATGTTATTATAGGAGTAAGAGAATGCATGGAGTAGGTTAGCTGAACAAAGAGTCATTGAGTGTTGGCAAGGAATGGTGGCAGTGTCACAAAATAAACACATCACACAGGATTCCTTCCACAGCAGACAGAGCAACACACAACAATTAATTAACTAACAATTAAATATGGTTAACCACCGGTTCAATGTTTAATTATTTAACTGTTGTTCAACTCCTGAGATTAAATTAATTGAAAATTGGGTCAGAATCAATTCTTTGAGTTCCTCATTATTACGTTTAAGAATAGCTCAATCGTTGAACGGCTAATGTCTTACTTCAAGACTACAATCAAATTATGAACAATGAATAACAGAGGATTTAATTAAGACAACGCACTCATCATGAAGATAACAAAGAAAGGGAAACAGCTGATTTTGAAATTAAACAAAGTCAAAGTAATTCATCAGACGACAATTATCGCCAGTCGTCTTCTCTCTACAACATTTAAAGCTATGTCTATTTTCACATTATATTTCTGTGGCCTTGGATAATACTTTTTAAACTTAATTTATTTGCAGTGATTTTAATTCGTCCAGTGATTAGTACTTGTGATAATTAATATATCTAATGTCGAATGCATCGCTCACAGTCAAAAGTTTAATGTTTCATAATTTGTATATTTATCTACACTTATTATAAGTTGTTTTTATTACCTTTATTACCTTTATCGTTGTTATCATCGTCAGCTGGTGAGAAGAACACTTTTTGCAGTTAGTCCGCAACATAAGCTTCAAGGCAAAATAAGGTACACATTAAATAAATTAAATAAACCGTTACAACGAAAATAATGCGGCCTGTAAAATGTGGTCCCTTTCCCGTTCTTAAATTCCACACCGTAAAATTAAAATTTGATTTCTAATAACAATTGCTGACCGACTGACAATGACGACGAACGGTCAACTGTTGATTGTTCGACAATCTTCAGGCAAATGCGTAAAGTATCGATCTTATCGGTTTTTGTATAACAGTTTCATTAAATTAAGCTAATTACGGGTCATCATAATTTAATTTAACTTAGCTTATGTGATGTCAGTCAAAGGCTGATTTTAATTAATTTTTACTTTGTTTCGTTAAAATAATATTCAACCCATCCAAAATATACTATAAATTGGGTAATTAAATCATTAGGAAAAATGATTAATGACGCGAGAATTATTATCCAACATTATTTAATAAATTGAATAACTCACTAAAAGAAATGTTTGTTTACCTTTTTTGAACATTTTTTAAATGTTAATAATTAACAATATATTGCAAATTGCGTAATTAAACAATTAGGGGTGCAAGAATTATCCAAATAATCCAACATTAATTAATTGAATAACAAGATTGAATGTTTGTTTACTTTTTTGAACAGCCGTGCCTTCAGGCTGGTATAACCACACCCGTTAGTTCAAGGTGACTCCATAGCCAACCCTACTCAGCCATGGTGCTCTCTTAAAACAAGTTCGAACATGTTTCAGCTCCCACTGAACATGTTGGAACATGTTTCAGTATAGCCAACCCCATTCAGCCGGTTATACCTATATCCTCAACACCCACTGCTATAGGCACCAAAGTCTATAAATAGGGGTCCAGTTCCGCCTCCCCCTCAGTCAGAGCTCACTCCTTGAACGAGCAACATCTCCTGGTATGGAGCACCCAAGGACCTGTGGACTAGTGTGGACTGATATAATTAGACTAGCCTGAAAGCGCGCGTTGGTCAAATAGGTAAACAAACATTTCTACTCTCCGTAAGTTATTCAATTAATTAATTGAAGTTGGATAATTCTCGTGTCACTAATAATTATTCATAATAATATAATTAAATTCAATTTATAGTATATTTAGGAGATTAAGAGGTTTCGAATATTATTTTCTTATCTTTAATCATTACTTTAGTAATTGCAATTAATTAATTAAAAATTAAACAAAACATTAAACAAAGTAAAAATTAATTAAAATCAGTCTCTGTCTGACATGACTATATTGGATAAGTTAAATTATGATGACCTTGTAATTGGCTTAATTTAATGAAATTGCTTATCAATCAATCTGCAATTATTTTGCTGGAAAGTCTTTCGTCTGCTCCATGGACATTACAAGCAATTGTGGAGACACTACAAACATTTGAGTTATTATTAGAAATTTTGCGGGGACGGGGTGACGGGGTACCACTTTTTACGGACAGACAGAGCAATCTTATTAGAATAGTTCAATTTGTAATTTGTATTTTTTTTCTTCTATATATTTTAGCAATCCTTCTGTGATAATCAATTAAACCCCAAGGACCCCAATAAAATAAAGGCC
>JAQFZB010000865.1:0-10351 GCA_034695165.1 Desoria trispinata | reverse complement strand
CGTTGTAACGGTTTATTTTACATGAATTCAAATGCAATAATAATTAATAATACAGTATTAGTTATGATGTTGATGAAACTTTAAACCTTCTCTCATATTTTATATATAAACAGTTTTGAAGTAAAAGTTACAAAAACAATTTGCATGTAAAATAAACCTTGGCATTATTATTAAATATATTATTTTGCAATGTTATTGTTATCAGACTAATAATAGAGCTAAAATATTGAATTTAATGGTATAGGAGCTGAAGAATTTTGCATTGTAAAACACAATATTGATGCCTTATTGATAATATAACTTTATGCTTTCAATTCTGAAAATACAGATTATTTTATTATTTGGCAATTGATTTGAGACGTGAGATATTTTTCAAGACAATCGCATATCGGGTTTCATGTTCTCTCTGTATATATATATTATATATAATATATATATATCAATCTCACCGTTTTCCATCTTTTTTTATTCCATTAAATTATTGTTTTCTCAAAACTTCGCTTACCACACTGCACTGCTACTATTACAGATGAAAACCCTTTTGTATTTTAAAATAAAAAATATGCAAATTGTGGAATTTTCCAGCATGCATAAAAATGACGAAGGATGTAATGAAATTGATTTTTAATTGTTATTATTTGTATCAATAATAATGAAAGAACTATAATGAGGAGGTTCTTTTGCTGCTTATGAATTTGAAATATGGAAGATGTTATCATGGATGGTAGTAGTGGTGTTGTTCTTGTGTGTATGAGAGAGTTGTTGATAAGAGCAGAGACTGTAATTGCGCATAAGAAGAAAGTGTTGGAGAAAGGAGTGTGTGTGTGTCTGTGGATGGTGGGAAATGTGAGATGGCCAAGTCACGGCCCAAAAACAACATTCATTCTCCAATTGACTTTCATCATCATGTGTACTACAACTTCATTCCACCACAACAGACAACAGTAGTAAACTATTTTAATTACCAATTAATTAATACCACTATAATTAAAACTAAATGCATAATAATATCCTCCTCCTCCTGACAAATAATAATAACCAACCACAATCACACAGTCACCTGACCCTTGACATATACACAGTTAAACAAAACGCATTATTTATATCCCAATAAATTAATTATTTTACTTTATAGGACACATGACATGGTTTTATCACTAAAAAGTGCTAATCATTTATCTCGTCTTCTGTGCTGTTAGGCTGATACAATTTAATCAAGTGCAGTTAGTTAAAATGTGAACTTGTCAATCTTTTTAGTTAAAGAAGGTAAATTTTTAATTACAAACTCCATTCTTTGATAGTCCCTTTTCCACCTTTTAGCCTATATATTAAACATTGTTACGGTCAAGAGGATGTTTCAAAAATCTTAATGTTAAAAGTTAATAATCAAGGGAGATTAACTACTCAAAATTCAATATTAATAAAAACAGTTAAATGATAAATTTTTTATAGTTTACCTAAATTCAAAGTTGTTAAGTTTGATTTAGTTTGATTCAGTTTGTACTGTGGTGATTCGCATTCACAAGTTTTATACTCAATATTAATAATTACTGCCCGATTTAAACTGTGAACTTTAAACAAAGAAAGAAGAAGTTTAATTGAAACCATTAACCATAGATTCTTGCAATCTTTTTTAATCAAATTCGTGTTGTGCCATTGTTACACAGATAAATACAAAGATTAGAACTTATCAGCTGATAATGTTAGACTTAACAAACTTAACATTAGTTTATTAATACAAACAATATTTTAATATTTAACTAAACCAGAGGTGATATTTAAATACATTACATACGGTATTTGCAGGAGTGCTTAATACCATTAAGATAGATTATATTATAGACCTAAATTAAAATTAGTTGTTTGACATTAAAAAGAATACAAGTCAAATATTTGTCTCATTGGTTTAATTGTAGTACCAGTTTAAATTAAAACGATTACAATTGCCGATTTGGTTCCATTTTATTTACCCGAGTAGGAAATGAATAATTTATTTATTTTTAATTTTTAATTTGTATTAAAACAGGAACAAATACGACATGAAAACTATAGAAGTTACACAGAAAGTAAAGTATCAATCCTACAAAGCCATTAAAGAAAGCAATCAAAATGTCTAAAATATGGAAATAATTACCCTCATTGGATAACTCATCAACATGTTTAAGACAATATTTAACTCCATCTCAAATGCCATCGGGTTCAAAGAATCTAAAGCAGTGTCCCTTACCTTTGAGGAGGCTCGTGCAAGAAGTAATTTTTTATTTTATTAAATGTCAATGGAATTTCAAATATTAAACATTGTGGGATAACTTTTTTTAAATAGTCACTGATGCTGAATATCGACGTCTTCATGAGGCATTCAAGAGAGTCGTTACTCAAAATAGCCATATGTCGAAACAGGCGTTTTTTCGAGAGGTGCTTGGAGATCTCTTCCCCCCTGATATTGCAGAATTTTTATACGTAACTTGTGGAGGAAATCCAAAAGGAATTATATTTAAGGATCTTGTTAGTGCGCTGGTTGTACTCACGAAAGGAAGCTATGAAGAAAAAGTTAGATGTAAGTATACACAATCGATTCAAGAATCGATTTAATGTCTCAGGAATTTAATTTGAATATAAATTTTATTTTAGTTATTTTTTCATTTTACGCCGGAGATCAAAATTCTATTAATAAGGAGGATTTTTCCCGTATACTTGTAGAAGTGGAAGGATATTCAATACACGAAAACATTAATAGGTTATTTTCATATGTAAGATTTTCTTTAAGCCTGATCATATATAATGAATCATAGTAGAAAAGAGAATGCCAAACTTACATCAGATATATATTTATTTTAGAATAATACCGTGGAGTATGATCAATTCGCCAGATGGTTATCAGAAAATCGAAATGCTACATCTATATCCAGTTGGTTGGTCGGCTTTGAGACTACGACGCCCCCCCTAGCAGTAAACGGTTTTGGAATTAATGGATTCAATCTATCAGATGACCATGAAACGCCAACCTTTTACCAAACTCTTTCTGGAGTTACACATCGTTAGTGCAAAGACGGAAAGAATCCATGGGCTAAACTTATTTGAATTTAAAATTTGTTGTTGTATTTGCAGTTGAGGAAGAGGATATAAGCGAGCTTGAGAAACGCTATTGGCAATTACAGTCATGTTCCCGCACAGGAAAAATGGATGTAAATACTTTGTTACCGCTTGTATGCCCACCAGTACCGGAGTGTATTATACAAGGATTATTTGATGCATTTGACGAAAATCGGGACGGGCATATAGATTTCAAAGAAATGGCATGTGGGATATCTGCCGCGGCTAGAGGTCCTCTTACTGAAAGACAAAAATGTTAGGCTCCTTTTTAAACAATATTTTACATTAATATGTATGGATGTAATCTTTTTATCTAAATCAATCTCTTCTTTCAGTTTGCTTTAAGATATTTGATCAGGATAAAGACGCAATATTATCCCCTGCTGAATTGGAAGTGATGGTAAATGTAATGAAGTCAGTTTTGATAGAAAATCTACCGGATAATCCTAAGGAGGAATCCGTAGCAATTATAACGAAAGACGACAGACATATTGTGGAAGACATACTTAAATGTGCAACTGTTCCTGGTGGAATTAAATTAGAAGAATACTTAGTCTGGTCATTGTCAAATCCTCTTCCGGAAATGTTCTTAACATTAATTTACCAGGTAATTTTGTATTGAAATTTATATTGTGAATCTATTAGTGCATATATATATCTTGGAATGTATATGTAATGAAACAAATTTTACATTTTAGGTTTGTCAAGTGGTATTAGGATTAAAACCACTTGACCCTTTAGAAGAATACGAGATTGTAGCATCCTGGTTATTAAGGGAAGAAAAACGAGGGTTGCAAGAAGGTCAAACATGGTATCTCATATCAATGGACTGGTGGAATAGTTGGTTGAATTATACAAGTCCAAATCCTCCTGCCATGAGTAATAGCGACTCTGGAGTTGGATCAATGTATTACAAATATATACAAACTAATTGACATTATATTCATATTCTCTCCATTTGTAAATAACTTTGTTAGAACTGGAAGTCTTGTCGGGCATGTCCACAATTCAACCGAAAATAACGGAGCAACGGAAAGTAGAAGTAGTTCTGCAAGAAGTAGTGGTGGTTCAAGAAATTGTTGGTCGTTTAAAAAATCACCAGTTGAAAATTCTGTGGCAATTGACGTCAGTCAAAATGTAGTTGTGACCGCTATAAGCTCTGTTAGCAAAGGAGATTTAAAATGTATGTTGATTCTTTTGTATGAAATGAGACAACTATTTTTTATGAATTCTTGTATACGTCATATTGTTTGTAGATGCCGATATGAATGGAGATTCCAATGAAAGACAATATGCGTTGGGATCCAGAGCAAAATCAAGTGCCAGTTCCTTGTCACTTGTCACCCTTGATAGCTCTAGGCAACTAATCCAAGATTAACCATTACATATTTGAATATGAATTCGAGTATAATACAATTTTACTTATTTTTCATAGGTCTACTTGTAGTAGTTCTCCAAGTCCTATAAATTCTCCTGAAAGTATTCGAAGGCAATTAACTGGACCCGTGAATAGTCACAGAGTTGGGACTACGGGTAGAAGAAGACGACCAGGTGCCATTGATAATTCTCATTTACTATCATCAGTTCAGCCCAATCTTACACGAATACAGTCCATTACAAATGAAGGAGGAAGACTTAGACGAGATTTAATGGAAGGGCGTGATTTTAGAATTCTTCCAAAAAGTTTATGGAACGCATTACATCAATGGTATGGTGTCGGAGTTTCACTGCCTCGGCAGGTACTTTGAACATAGTTTGTTATTCAGCAATGAAAATATTGGAGATAAATATGACTCCAATTTATTTCATAGGTTATTGAAACAGAAAAGCAATTAGAGCTTGAACTCCATCCTCTAGTCTTGCTCCTTTATCGTCATCAAATTCCAACTAATGGTAATCCAAAACCAAACATTCCTGCCAACGCTTCTCCATGGGCTGGAATGGCTGGAGCATATGGTGCTGCTGCATTAAGTTCCACGATGTCCTATGTTCAAAATCACAATTTATTACCACCTAAACGGTAACAATCTGTACATTTTAATGATACATTTCATGCAATATTATACTTGTGGCTAAAATATTTTTGAATATTTTTGTAGTATGCTGTCGTTTACTGCAGCATTCAGCAGAACAGCCCGTGTTTCAACAGTTTGTGACACAGTGTTCAAGGCTCTTAACTTAAATCCCGAAAACACTCGATTAGATTTATTGACACCTGATGATTTATCTTTTTGCTTGGTTTTGGAAGATGAAAAACAGAATTTGGAAGAAGCTGGAATTGGTGACAAAGGAAATGTTTTGATCGAAATTCGAAATAAGGATCAAACATGGCCGGAAGAAATTGGTTCGCTTGCTTTGAGTAACACCATGGATGTGAATAGGACAAAACGTGCAATGTCCGTCATGAATATTGAGAAGGGTCTAACCGGCTTAAACAATTTGGGCAATACTTGTTTTATGAATTCAGCCTTACAATGTGTATCTAACACAAGACCTCTAACTCTGTATTTCTTGAGCAAAATGCACATGTTTGAACTGAATAGAACCAACCCCATAGGAATGAAAGGTCATATAGCCAAAAGGTACGGAGACTTAATACAAGAACTATGGAGTGGTACTGTCAAATCAATTCCTCCGCTTAAACTACGGGTACGGATATTTTAATTTGTTAAAATTATTATCATAATTATAAAGTTTAACTTTAATGTACTACACATCCCGTTTAGTGGACGATTGGTAAATATGCACCAAGATTCAGCGGTTTCAACCAGAATGATGCTCAAGAATTATTGGCATTCTTATTGGATGGCCTTCATGAAGATTTGAATCGTGTTACTGAAAAACCGTATGTAGAACTTAAGGACAGCAATAACCGTCCAGATGTAATTTGCGCCCAAGAAGCATGGGAAAATCATTTACTTAGGAATAAGAGTGTTGTTGTGGACTTATTTCATGGTCAACTTAAGTCCAGCGTAAGATGCCGTCAGTGTGACACAGAAAGCACAAGATTTGACCCATTTAATTATTTAACACTTCCACTCCCCATGGAAAGCTATGTATTATGTGATATCGTTGGTAAGTTTTTGAATTTAAAACTGTAAATGACGATACATATCATATATTACAACTAAATTGAAGATGGATGTGAACATTTATGATGTACATGGTATCTCTTTTGATTTATAGTTGTACGAGAATCTGGCTCAGTTCCTATACGCTATGGTATTTTGGCTGGGATTGATGACCGTATTTCTAATGTCAAAGAAAAACTATCCGAGCTTTCGGCATCAGGACCAGGCGAGACTACGCTTCCTATAATACCTCCTGAAAATCTTGTCTTAACGGAAATTCGACAATCTCGATTTCTCCAAATATTTTCGGAAAATCAACGAGTTAAAGGTGCTTTTACTAGCCGACCTATTTATGCCTATGAAATAACTCCTCCGGGAGAAGACAAGGAAAAATTGAACAATCATATTGAAACTGATCAGCAAATTAAACGAATTTTGACTTCTGCTAAGAATGCAACATCCAGTGGGTCTACTCTTAAACCTATTACTGATGTTCCAGGCCACTCGAGACAAAATAGCTTTTCCAGCTGTGGAAGCATGAAAACATCTTTTAATGAATCATGCAACAGTGGATCGTTTAACGACGACTATATTGTTGTTGTGCACCGTAAAATTATTCGTCAAGATACATATTTTCTTGCGTCTCAGAAGGCGACACCCGTTCTATTTGGAATGCCTCTTATTGTTCCCTTTTGTGATGGGATGACTCATTTAGAATTATATAAGAGAGTTTGGAGTTTAGTTGCTAGATTAGTCAGTCCACTTCCTCCGACCGAAGGTCCAAATATTTCTAATCATGCATATGATTGGTAAGATGTCATTTATGTTTTTACTGGCAATTTGATGAAATTAACTTTTCTCATAATGGTTTATCTTAATTTACAGTGATGACAGTCTGGGATACGAATACCCATTTGCGCTGCGTATCGTTACCAGAAATGTAGAAACCATTTGTGGACTCTGTGACTGGTACAAGTTTTGTCGGGGGTGCACTATTGCTTGCTTAGAAAATGAAAAACTTGACAAGCTAAATTCTCAAAAAGTCTGTCTTGTCATCGATTGGGATCCTACTGCATTACATCTCCGTTATCAAATGACACAAGAGTTTGAGAATATTGAGCATTGGAGTTTAGCAGATACTGTTAGAAAATTGTCCGAAAGCGTCGCTCTTTACTCCTGTTTAGAGTCGTATACCAAAGAAGAAGAGTTGAGTGAAGATGAAAAGTATTTATGTGCCAAGTGTGGTTCACACCAGTTAGCCACGAAAAAACTCCAAATTTGGCGACTTCCACCCATACTGGTATTATTTACAAAATGTCAAAACTATTGCATAATAATAAAAGTAAAAAATTAAATTCACGTTTTTTATAGATTGTGCATTTCAAACGATTCCAATTGGTGCAAGGTCGATGGATAAAGTCTCACAAAGCGGTTGATTTTCCTTTTAATAATTTGAACATTACAAAGTATTTAGCCGATGTTCCGAGGCGGACTGCTGAATTTGGTCAAGACGTTTCCAATGTTTCAAACCAAATTGATGAAAGCCTCAAACCACTACAAGACTTTCACCAACACCGACTCATTGATGATGCAAATCCGTTTGCCCTGGACTACCGTTTATATGCCATTGTGGTATGCTTTTGTTTTAATCTATCTCTTTATGTTATCGTTATACAAATAACGTTATGAAATACATTTACACTCTTGTGTTTATATTGAATAGTGTCATAATGGTATCATGGGAGGTGGTCATTATTTGGCATATGGCAAAAATTCAAATGGGAAATGGTACTGTTTCAATGACAGCAGCTGCAGAGTACGTAAAATGGAAATTTTTCAAAGTTGTCTAATGTACTGAATTTGTAGAATATCGTTTCGTATTCTAGGAAATAACGGAAGATCAAATTGATGTAAGTTCTGCATACATGTTATTCTATGAAAGAATTGGACTCAGCAGTGAAGCCTACTTGCCTAGAATCGATCCAAAGGCAATTCCTATAGTAACAGATGATGAATTGGAAGCAGAAGAAAATGATATGAAGAAAATATGTACTGCCTTCTGAGAAAATAATTGAAACTGGTCTATACATTCCTCATTTTATTAAATATAAGAAATCTCCCTATCTATACTAACATGTAACCAGACTCCGGTTTAAAAACTTATGTTAAAGTGCTCAATGGGTACACAGTTTTAATATAATTTGGTGGAAATATTTACTATCCTAAACTTAGGCTCGTGTTATTCAGTTCATATCGTAATTCTTGATTGCTTTCTATCATAAGCCATATATCTGGGTGCACTTTTTCTACAAAGTGAGACGAAGTTATTATTTTATAATTATCTTGCTCGTTGTCGTTTCATTCTGCTCAAGGGCCAATTACCTCCGATAAAATAGAATATATATATTATATATATTGCCGTATTAATATGTGAATATTTTCGAAACGTTTTATATAAAATAGTTAGCTTTACTGACAACTGACAACCAAGGGATTAGTTGTAAAACTTGTTAATTTATGTTTGTATAATAAATTACCTTGTAATTTTATACGCACTTTCAGATTTAGTTGTTTATAAACTACTTGAAGTTAAAGCACTGTACTAACACAGTTTGAGGGCACGGTGGTTGTTCGTAAATGCTAATATTATGATATACGTAATTTCCAAAAGGAATATCTGTGATTTGATTAGTTTAATTATTTAAAAAAGATGCGTTAACACATGTGTAGTAATATCTGCACTGCGTAAAAACTTTAGAAATTTAACGCCGAGGTTTTATGCAGAAATTTGTTGTAGAAATCTCAAGTCGATGGAAAAGCTATGAAAATCAATATACTCTCAAAGATAATCAATACCCGTAATAGTCCTTATTCAATATCAGTCAATTTTTTTAGAATTATGGCAAATTTATAATAACTAGTCGTTTATATATTCCACATTTTGTAAAAAAAAAAGTCTCTTATAAACAGCTTATTATCATTATGGCACGGTGCAGAATATTATTGAGTTATTTATCTTCAGTCAATCATTTAATTAGTCAACCTGGAGAATCATATAAGAATATCTATATTTAAGTTATATACCAAATTATCAAAAATGCATTGTGATTGTTTGAGTTCTGAACCCTTACTATTATGAGAGGAGTACTATATAGCTTTAAAATAATCTTATACGAGGTAAATACATAATATTGATGTAAAATAATATTCTTGGTTGATTTTAAGAATAAGTTCTTCATAAGAATACGAATTATAGTTTTATATATTATTTCGAGCTCACTTATATTATTATTATGTCTTAGTGATACAAAATTTGTGCCATTTGATAAATTATTAGTAAAAAATCTGGATTGTAAATTTTTTTACATTCAATTAAAAAGTAGAGATATCCTTTAATTAAAGAATTTAAAATAAATGGCAAAATTTATTGCTTTAAAATTTGTAACTTTTAAAATGTACAAAACATATGCTTGAACCAAAAAATCCAATTGATTACTTATCATCAATTGTTTTTGATTTCTAAACGAAGCATTCTTCTCAAAATCCCTTATTATTATCTACAAACTTTATCTAATCATCAAAAATTACTTTTGTAATCTCTATTGTAATGCATGCTTGATTCTTGATTCCAAGCAATGTATTATGAAATTAAATTAGTAATTCGAATACAAAATGAAAATTCTGGTAGAACGCCTACATAATACACCCACATACTATATATTAATATACCTATACTATACTACTTTTATGTATATCAAAATTAGGCTTAATTCGCAAAAATATAACTGGAGAAGGAAGTTCAACAAAGAATCATAATAAAAACTATTGAATTTTGCATACGATGATAGTACTTATTCAATTAGTTACAATAAGCTAACCAATAATATATTTTTCATTATAATATTATAAACTACTTTCATTTGTTACATTTTTACATTGTTGTAGAATTTTGAACGCCAATCAAGTCATACTTTACCATAGAAGTATAGTATAAAAACATACTTTACTTTTAATTGAAACTAAAACAAACAGTGGGCGACTGCAATTAAACAAAACGAAATACCTGGACGATTAGGAATAAAAGCGAAAATTCGAACTAAGTTTAATATAAGTACACGCCCTATTTTTCAAATCATTGTCATTGCTTGCATACACAATTCAATTGGACTCCATGCAGATGTATGAAA
>JAQFZB010000864.1:0-10354 GCA_034695165.1 Desoria trispinata | reverse complement strand
TTAATTTAATAGATACACCTAAGAACTCAAGTTCAGAGTACAAGACAAGTCCAGGAAGCAGTCCTTCTAAAAAGACTTCAGGCACCTTGCTATACAAGGAAAGCACGCTAAGACCCTCAGTTCCAGATCCACGCCAAAGATCCAAGGAGTCTGATGATGATTTATTTTATAAAGTCAAAGGATTCTGTACATTGCAATGGATTCTCATCTCTCTAGCAATTATCAGTCTTGCCATTTCCTTAATATTCAATATCCTGTACGGAACAGGTATACTGCCATATGGAGACACATCCAATTCGCACAATACAGATGGAATATACAACTCAGGGGACTCTTTTAATCGACAATCTTCCAATGGCACTTTCTCTTCCCAACATCCTTTACCAAATCACAGGGTTCCGCCTACTCCGTCCGGTTAGTCAAAATTTATATTATTTTATCATATTATTTTATAATTCTTATTCTATACTTTTTAATTTTTAATATCAAAGCACTACTACTAGGTTTCTTAGTTGTGTCGGGAGTAGATGCAGTAGAGCATGTTCCATCACTTTACTCACGGGATTGGGCTGCTGTAGATGGCTTATCTACGAGTACTATAAAATATAGCACGATGCATGAGAACTATGTTAACAATCGCATGACAGTAGGATCTGCTTCATATTCTAGTAGTAGTAGTGAAAGTAATTCACCCATTAGTACTTCTAACCCTGCTTCTTGGACGACATCCTCATCATCAGTTCCAACACAGGAAGAAGAAGAAGAAGAACCCCAATCAATACAAATGCAGTTGGATCAACCTGATGAAGATGATACTGAAGTAGTACTTCAACTCAAAGGATCTTCAGTTCAATTTGGAAAAGATTACTTGCGAAAAACTATCTACAACAAACATGATAGTGATGAATTTAAATTGACAAACATTCAATCTATTACTGAAGACTCCAAGGTTGAATCCAACAACAGCCCAAGAGATAGCAGTGAAAGTGAAACAATATTTATCAGTAACATGCCACTCCTCAATATGACAATGGAATCAGTGTATAACCAAAGACAACCTATAGCCCCCTTTCTAGATTCAGAATTCACAGAGTTAACCACTTCAACTCCTGGAGAATCTTTAGTAACATTCAGAAGAGAAGAGATTTTAACAACTGTGGCCCCAGAACATAATTTGGGGGCTGTATGTGAATGTTACTGCCCATGTCTGGACAAGGGGTGCACTGATGAAGAAGAAGTTGGCGACTACTCTGAATCATCCGGAAGTGGCCAACTTGTGAAAGTTGAGGAAGGTCAAGTTTTATTAACGGATGAAGAGGATACTGGCTCTGGTTCGGGTTCCGGATTCGGTTCCTCCGGAGATGGTCAACAGTTTCCAGAATGGGTCACAAAAACTCCAATGACAACTATTCCAAGTATCTCATCATCATCGTCATCGGGAAGACCACCATTGGAAAATGCAAACGACTTGGAATGGTTAAAACGGGAAGAAATTGTTCGTCATCCTGTGGAATCAATAGACGAACTAACCGAGGTAGATTTATCCGAAGAGAATTATATTCCCGTTTTTTCAGCAGTACCAGCAGCAGCAGCAGTAGAAAAACCCAGCAAGAGTCATGACCATTATAATGATAGTAGCAACTGTAGCAGCTGTCAGTCAGCAGGTAGTCCCAATTTTAATGGACTCATTGTCACTGTTCAATATCTCAAAACTCTGA
This sequence comes from Desoria trispinata, assembly GCA_034695165.1. Lineage (NCBI taxonomy): Eukaryota > Metazoa > Arthropoda > Collembola > Entomobryomorpha > Isotomidae > Desoria > Desoria trispinata. The sequence continues at coordinate 8,636 of JAQFZB010000864.1, read as the reverse complement.
AATTCACCGCGATGATGTTCTTCTTGTAACACTGCACTGTGCTATGGATGGAGTCAACGTTCCAATCCCTTCGCCTTCGTTCGTATTACGTACTATCGTCGTCGTGTGTCTTCTTCATATATCCGTTTTAATGTCCTCCTTTTGTGGTAGTCCTGTGCATTCGACACGCCAAGCTTCAAGCTTTGCCGTTGAAACTATTTTCTAATTTTGTCCTCCTGTCTAATAAAGCTTCGTATGGTGTCTCTGCTGGTGGTTGTTCCTTGGAAAATGAAACGCACACGCAACCAAGGAATGAAAATAAAGACAAATTTGTATCAATAGAAACGCAGTTCAAGTATTTGTCTACACCATGAGAGAAGAACAGCAAAAGTCTACGGAATAGAAATAGAGCATCTATGAAAATATCGCCACAGATAAATTGCTTCTCTTCCTTCATTACTGTCCTGCTATAGTATAGTGGAGAGATAATTTGTCTTTCTTCGACTTCTTATACTCTATAGACTGCATAGTAGATCCCCCATTAAGAAGACTTCTGAAGAGTCATTATTTTACTTCATTCAGAGATTTAATAAGGTCGAGAAGGAGGAAGGTGTACTATATAAACTAATGTATCAGACTCTGAATGCTTATCAAAGTACTTAGAAAATTTCCAAAGAAATTGAATGGAAAATGAAGGAACATGGTGATGCGAGAATGTTCTTTTTGGAGACAACCCTGTGTTGATGGCTGTATGTATGTACACGCTTTCTTTGGTCTATGTGCTGTGAAAAGTATTCATGGAACATGATGACATTGTACTTTCTTCTGAATTGCTTGCTTTTGTTTGTCTAGCTGTTATTCTGCTGTCTTCAACATTCTTTCTTTGCTAAAGTTTATGTTGTAGCCTCATTTTACGGTGTCTGTTGGGATTCTCATAAAGGGAATTGTTGTTTGGAACAGGTGGAAAATATCCGGGAGTAAACTATCCACCGGATGGAACATCGTTTGTGCAAATCACAATCCCCACACGACTGTCACATATGATCGGCCCTTATAGTTACTGGAACATGCAATTCTACCAGGGCGAGGGGGCGTATGTCAACTGGGAGTTGTCCGTCGTAAGTAACTCTTATAATAATGGAATATCATGTGCTGTATTGACCACTCAGAATTTACAAATCCACAAATAAGCTAAATGCATAGAAAATGAAAAATGCATACAATTTAGTTTCTGGATAGAATTCTTTACATCAAAATTATTTGAATGTTTTTCAGCCTCGAGGAGCTTCCATCGGGTTCTACGCCAGGCGAAATGCGCTTCCTTCACATACACATTACGACTTTATGGAGATTCTTCGGGGATTCAAAACGAGAACCACTCGTTCATCTCCAGTAAGAAAATATTCTTTCATATCTTTTATTTACATTTATTGTGATCCATTCCATAACTTCATGAGATGTACTTTAATCATATGAATTTACAGCCATCGGTCTCAAAAGAGCTCAGCAATTTCCTCGAAGCTGGTCATTGGTTCCTCAGCCTATATAATGATGATAGTGATCCTCAGGAAGTCGTCTTTATCAGCAACATATCCGAAGAAATGACTGAAGGATGCCCTAACGGTTGCACAGGCCGTAAGTTATTGCTTATTTGAAACAAGTTGTGCTATTTTATTTCATAAAAACCTAGGCGAAATATTTTTACATCTTTTGTCGTCGCATATGTTAGTCTTAGGAAATGACACATGGTATTAATAGCATTTTTTTGTTTTACAGATGGTCAATGCCAGTCAGGACATTGCCAATGCAACCCAGGCTTTGGAGCCGATGACTGTAGTCAAAGTACGTATAAATTTTTATAAAATTCTCCCTACCAATGATTGACAAAGTGCGAAAGAGATAGTTTCCAGCTATAACATGTTGTACTCCATAACTAATTTGATTTTAAATAAATTCACAGGTGTTTGTCCAGTTTTATGCAGTGGTCGAGGGGACTATGTGAATGGAGAATGTCAATGTAATCCAGGATGGAAAGGAAAAGAATGTAGTTTACGACATGACGAATGCGAAGTATCGGATTGCAATGTTCATGGCAAATGTGTCAACGGCAAGTGCTCATGTATTAAGGGATACAAAGGAGAATTTTGCGAACAAGGTAAAGACATCTGGGAAATAAGTTAATATAAGAGCAATAATAGTGGTAGTGTTTGTGTCTTTCCATTGTCGCATCGTAGTATTAGTAGTAGTAGTTGCCCTTGTTGTTAACAAAGTCTATCAACAATTAATGAGTACAGCTTTCCCACGTGGATTAGCCACATCTCACTGCCTTAGAGGATTTAGTGACGGGTCGTACACCACAGTATAGTGCGCACCAGATGTCCTATTCCCACACCCAATTCCTCTTTAATTCCCTTCAATCATTCCTTATCTTCAGACATTGAAACAAAAAGCTTTCTTCTCAACCACAGTACTAGCACTCTATCACTACCCATAGTACAGTAATACTCACTGAGATTTCCAAGAAATGGAAACAATTCTGATGAACCACCACAACCTACATGAATAACTGAGTGATTCCATCTTCAATTAAATCACTCAACACCTATTTCCGAATTAATTTACTCCTCCTCTTCTTTCTACTTTACAAAATTCTTAATTTCATCTTTCCTAAGTACCTGATGCTTCTTAATTAAAATGGCTTTCTTCTTCACTTGGGAAACTGAATTAGTTGAGGTGGACGGAAATTTCTCATGCGTTTCCAATTTGATAGCATTAGAAAGTAGAGCATGAAAACCCTGAAATCTCAACCTACCCCCCATCTGATTGATGCCATTTACCTTTCTTTCACTTTCTACTTTCTCCTTCATTCCAATATAGTATAGTGTATTGAAAATGTCATAGAGATTCTTTCTATTTTGAATAATACTTGATGATTGATTTGTGAACTCTGCAGCGGACTGTCCTCATCCGACGTGTAATGGTCATGGTGTTTGTCTCAATGGTACTTGCATGTGCAAAAAGGGTTGGAGAGGCTTGGACTGTGCCCAAACCGACAACGAAGCAATTCAATGTCTACCAGATTGTTCTTCACATGGAAAATTCAACTTGGAAAGACAAACCTGCACTTGCGATCCACGATGGACTGGCGAAGATTGTTCTCAAGGTCAGCATTGTCATTTTTAATTCTACAGAGGTCTGAAGTAGGCCTCATCACAAATTGTTCAAAGTCCATGGATCATAAACAGCTGCTAATATGTGAAAATCATAAATATTTTCAGAACTTTGTGATCTAAATTGTGGAGCTCATGGTACTTGCATCGGCAGTGGGTGCCAATGTGATGACGGTTGGACAGGTGCCATTTGTAATCAACGTTTATGTGACAAACGGTACGTCAATTGTTTTCCCCATAATTGTTTTCCAAATTAATACTAATGCATTTCCATCGACCTTGTTTATTCCTTTATTGAAATTCCTTTATGAAATTTGAAATTCCATATGTAAATTTATATTTCAGATGTGGAGAACATGGTCAATGTAAGAACGGTACTTGTCTATGTGTTACTGGATGGAATGGAAAACATTGTACGTTAGAAGGATGTCCAAATTCATGTAGCGGTCATGGTCAATGTAAAGCCAACATGGATGGACTTTGGGAATGTAAATGTCACGATGGTTACTTTGGAACTGAGTGTTCCGTTATGATGGAACAGAACTGTAATGACGCCAAGGATAACGACAAAGGTACAAACTACTGTTCATTGATTTGAAAATTTATTTTTGTTCTTCGACAATTAAATTCTTCTATTTGATTTGATTTTTTCCAGACGGTCTAACTGACTGCGAAGATCCAGAATGTTGTACTTCTGACCAATGCAAAAAGTCGCAACTATGTGTTGCAGCCAAGAAACCAATTGACATTCTTCTTCGAAAACAACCTCCAGCGATCACAGCTTCATTCTTTGAAAAGATGAAGTTTCTAATTGAAGAAGGAAGTTTACAGAGCTATGCAAGACAGGATGCCTTCAATGGCAGGTATGCCTCAAATTTTAAATTCCTTTTCACAAATCCACAATGTTTACCATTCTTCTGAATCCAAAAAGACAAAAGTCATTCATGAGTACATTTTAACACATTAGATAATAATATCATTGTTCTTTAAAGAAAAATACTAATTCTGGGATTTAATATGTCCATTTAATGAAATGAATTAAATATGTCACAATCACAATATACCACGTCACTTCTTGATAACAACTGTGCCCCTGTCTTTGTACTCGTTTCTTCCTTATTTACCAAACTCGAGTGTCGAGTGTGTATTCCAGTTGGTCTTGGCTAACTGTGCTTTTAAATCTGTCTTTTTGTGCTGCTTCATTGAATTCCAAGTGTGTTTTGGAGCCATTTCAACAAGAGGTAAGTTCGTCAGTCAGTCTCTCTGTCTTGTAGACGTAATTAAACGTTATTATGCTATGTTATATGTTATACGTCACTTGTCTCTGTTTTATTCCATTGATTTACTACATACATATAAAAATGATGATTTCATATTTGATAAGAAAATCCCAAAATATTATGTTTTACTAAATTTAACTTTGACAACGCATTACGCATTCAAACATTGATTTGTTCTTTGTTCGTTTTGCATGTAAAATAAGGTTTCTCTGTCGTCAATTCACTTTCTTCCAGAAATATTCTTCCATTATAATATCTAGTTTATTTTCACGATTAATACCTGTGTGTAGTGCTCAAAATAGAGCTCAAAGCCACATAAAACTTTATTGTACTTTGATTTCTTTTGTGATACGTTTTTTTTCTTACTTTCTCTTTCTATTTGATGCTGGAAATGCTGGAAATGGCGGAACATTTCTTAACATCTTATACTTTATCATATATTTATGTTTTTGTATAAAAGGTTTTAAACTATGTATGCGTTATATCCAATTCGCCAATTTGTCTTTAGTCTTTGTTATTTTGCAATTTAATATTTATTTTTCTTTAAAACAAAAGCCATGAATGTTTTTTTAAGAAATTGTATTGATTTTTATAGTCGTAGTGGGGTTGTTCGAGGACGTGTGGTTACCCCAAATGGAAGTGGTCTCATGGGCGTTCGAGTCTCTAGTTCTTCACCAGCACCTGAGAATTTAGGAGGATTCACACTTACGCAACAAGATGGATGGTTTGACCTGATGGTGAATGGAGGAGGAGCTGTGACCCTTCAATTCGGCAGAAGCCCCTTTAATTCACTGACCCGTACTATTTTTGTACCATGGAATGAAGTAGTGATTATCGATACTGTGGTCATGGGTTCATCAGATCCTGTTAATATTCCTAATCAATCATGTGAGTCTCATGACTATGAAGCTATGCGTCCTGTAGTCTTGGCAACTTGGAAACATGGATTTCAAGGAAATTGTCCAGGAACCAGTGCTATTCTCATTGAGTCGCAAGTGGTGCAAGAATCCATTAGAATCCCTGGAACTGGAATATATCTCATGTACCATAGTTCTCGTGGTAAGTCTAACATTAGATATTTGTTTTCCTCGTTGCTAATTTCCTCTCTAGGCACTGCGACTCACTACTAAGCAGTTCGATCTATTCATGCTCACGAGAATTTCTTTTTCCCAAGATTATATAGAGAAAAAGGGAAAACAAGCGTCAAAGTCTAAGACAGATAGGAATAAAAAAGGTATTCAAACAAATAAGAAACGCCATCAACAGACATTCAAGTTTTTTTTCATGTGAACGTACAATCATAGCCAACGCAAACAGTCTAAACGCTTCGAAGAATGCAATTTTCAAACAGATGGAAAATTGAATTTATATGCAACATGACGTGTATCCCTGTGCTTTATGCTCTCAATGTTGACTTCAACTAAATTGGTTATCAAAGTTCTAAATTAAGAAAACTTCTGTTTTTTACAGGCACGAGTACCAACGGTTATTTGTCAACCATACAACTACAACTGACGCCAGAAACGATTCCTTCGACTTTGAAGAGGATTCATCTACGTATTACAATTGAAGGTGTTCTCTTTGAAAAGACATTTGAAGCTGATCCTGGAATAAAATATACATATGCATGGAACAGACTCAATGTATATCGTCAAAGAGTATATGGTGTGACGACAGCAATTGTCAAAGTAGGATTTGAGTACGAGAATTGCGGACAAGTGATTTGGGACGTTCAGAGTTCAACTTTAAGCGGACATGACATGGGGATTAGTGATATAGGTGGATGGAATCTTGATGTTCACCATCGATATAATTTCCATGAAGGAATAATTCAAAAGGGAGATGGCTCTAATATTTATCTGAAACATCGTCCACGTATTATCATGCCTATTATGGGCAACGGATATCAGAGAGCATTAGATTGTCATGCAGAATGTAATGGAGTCGCTAGCAAACAGAAACTTTTAGCCCCTGTCGCTATTGCTGCTGCACCTGATGGAACTTTATTTGTTGGAGACTTTAATCTTATTCGAAGAATTCTCGTCGATGGAACGGTTCATACAATTGTCAAATTAAAGTAATAATTTTTTCAGAAATACATATGAGCAATCATTTGGGATGGAAATTTAATATTAATTTTGTTTTATTCTTTTACGTTTTAGTGCAACAAGAGTATCATATAGATACCACATGGCTTTAAGTCCTGTTGATAATACTCTTTACATTTCGGACCCAGAGTCACATCAGATAATCCGAGTTAGAAATGTTGAAGACATTTCTGATCCAGAACACAATTGGGAGCCTGTTGTGGGTTCAGGTGAAAGATGTCTTCCCGGTGATGAGGCACATTGTGGGGATGAAGCTCTTGCAAGAGATGCCAAACTTGCCTACCCCAAAGGAGTCGCTGTCTCTTCAGACAACATTGTATTTTTTGCAGATGGAACAAATATTAGGAAAGTTGATCGTGATGGGATTATAACAACGGTAATTGGAAATCATCAGCAAAAGTCTCATTGGAAACCAATTCCTTGCGAAGGTACTCTTAAAGTTGAAGAGGTACATTTACGATGGCCTACCGAACTTGCAGTCAACCCTGTGGATAATTCCTTGTACATTATTGATGACCACATGATTCTTAAGTTGACGAGAGATAATAGACTTAGAATAATAGCTGGTAATATATACTTTCTTCTGTACTCCAATTTTAACAAAAAAGAAAAAGTTTATGAAAATTAATAATCTAATTATAATGTGTATCTCAGGTCGCCCCTTCCATTGTCCCATTCCATTGGGTGGATATGATGTGGATTTAGCAATTCACACAGCCCTTATTAGTCCACAATCTATAACCTTTGCATCGAATGGAGATCTATATGTCGCAGAATCCGATTCCCAGAGAATTAACCGTGTCCGTTTAATAACAACTGATGGAAAAGTATCACATTTTGCTGGAGCCGAGTCGAAATGTAACTGTCTAGATCGCGGTTGCCCATGCTACGAAGATGACCATTATTTAGCAGCTACATCAAAATTTAACACAATTTCAGCCATAGCTATGGCTCCCGATGGAGTTCTTCATATCGCTGACCAAGGCAACTACAGAATTCGATCTGTGATGGCACTTATTCCCCAACCAATTCAAGGAGAATCTCGGCAATATGAGATTTACTCTCCGGAAACCCAAGAGATCTACATCTTTAACCGCTTTGGACAACACGTGGCTACCAAGAATATTGTCACTGGAGAAACTATATATACTTTCTTATATAATGTTAACATGTCAAATGGAAAACTGAGTAGTGTGACAGACATGGCTGGAAATAAGATCCAAATTCTTCGAGACTACTCCTCTCAAGTGAAAACTATCGAGAACGCACAAGGTCGGAAATTTAATTTGAGAATGTCCAAAGTACGAATGTTGCAAGAATTCTCATCGCCAGAAGGATACAATTACACATTCGATTATCATGGCTCTACTGGACTTATCAAGTCAAGACAAGATTCTTCTGGACGAGCCAGTGTATACACATATGACGAATTTGGAAGACTCACTCAAGTTGTTAGTCCTACAGGTATACATCTTTATTATTTGTTCTATTATTAGCAACAATATAAAGAAATTCATGGAATATTAATTGTAATATTAATTATGAATTATTCTTTCAGGTCAAGTTATAAATCTAAATTTCGATTTGAGTAAAAAAGGAGCATCTTTGAGAGTGACAAGAGATCAAAATACCCCTGAAATTTACATCATAAAGGGATCCTCTGTGACAAAGCGTGTAGGTAAATGGGAACAAATGACATCAATGCAAGATGGAACTGTGATAATGCTACATCCATGGGGTCAAGCAATAACTACTGAGGTAGTTCCATATAATCTTCTTGGAGAGATAAGTCCAGCATTATCGGATAGTTTCCCTGTGCCTGGAAAGCAAAAAGCGGAACTTGGAGGAGATTTGATAAACCGAGTCGAGTGGCGTTATGTTGCTAGGAAAGAAGGCCGAGGGAAGAATAAGCAAGTGGTTCAAGTGGACAAAAAACTCCGCATTAATGGGGACAATATTCTCACCGTCGAATATGATCGAGAATCGAAATCTGAGCTGGTATTTATAGATGATCGAAATGCTATTCTGAATGTCACCTATGATAAAACTGGTCGACCTATGAAATGGACTCCAAGGCAAGTGAAAAAGATTTATTTCCA
>JAQFZB010000863.1:0-10361 GCA_034695165.1 Desoria trispinata | reverse complement strand
TATAATGTTGTGATTGTTTGTATATAGAGATTTTAAATCAATGATTGAGAGTAGTGCTCTGTTTAATAAAAATACTCCGTTACTCCACTACTCCGTTGTTAATATAATGAGACAGGTCTGTGTGAGTTGGACTATTAATTTATGAGGAAAGTGGAGAAGTAGTAGCCATTAATTCCATGACTAATTACGAATTACTCTTAATTACTCCCCATCTTGAAAAGTCTTGTTGGCAAATTCATCAGAGGGACGTAAATCCACCACCACCAACCATTCAAGATTCAACTACTAATCCTCTAATATCTGCAGGGGGACAACTGGAAAATTCTCTCTCCATTTGTTTATTAGCTAAATTAATTTATTTCCATCAAGAGTTAAGAAGAATTAAGAACGTGGATGAAAAATCCCATTAGACTACTGCAATCCCCTTGTTAAAGGATTTCAACAAAGCATCAGAAGAAAGCAGAACGAATGGTTAGGGTTACGTTAAAAAACAACCCCTTTCTTCTATATCGTTTCTTAACTTTATTATTTCAGATATCTAATTAGACGAAAGATTACAAAAAAATACTTTATAACATGCAACACGTTATACTTTATACTCTCAGCGACGTCAGCACATAATGGGCACTTATTTATTGAGCTTATATAGAAGAGAGGGATGTAGGCAAAGGCAAGGCATAAAATTAGGGATTCTCTTTTACTTTCTCTTTGATTTATAGTCGAGGAGAGAAGAAAGGAAGAAATGGGAAAATGAAAAGGGGATTTAATTCCACTGTTTTCAAGAACTACTACAATATTAGCTACTTATATTCACAAAACTACACTCTCTAATCCGATTACTTAACATTTACAAAATATAATAGGCCAGACTCGGCACAGCTATTTACTCATTTATATAAAATGTATGTTGGATTTTTCTTTTTTAAATCAAAATATTTTTTATTCAACTTTACAACTTGTGAGATGTTCACTTTACATTACATTGTATTATACATAAGCACATGGAGTTCAAAAGTATTAAATATACCTACCATTATTATTCCCATTACTATTTCTACATACACTATTGTTTCCAATAAATTGTTTATGGCATGGCCCAGGTTTGTTCACAGATTTTTCACAGATAACAGAGAAAAAAAGTCATTAAGACTGATTAGCAATTAATAATTCATCATCACCACTATCATTATTGGTCCTGAAAAAAGGAAAATAGCTCTTTCCTCTGGATTCACTACTGTACCCTTTGATTTTGTTCATCTTTTGATCCTGAAGTTGAAGGATTTGTTTTCTTGCTTTTTGTCCAGCTACATTCTTCCAAAGCCATACTCTACAGTCTTTCTTACAATTTGTACTAACAAATACATGCAACTCTCGAGGTAGCTGGGATCTGACAATTTCTACCGTTGGAATTACGATATTCATTCGCCAATTATTATTTGCATCTGAATGACTCATTGTCCATAACTTGTATTTCTCCTCTTCAATCTCATCCAAGTCTAAAACATTAAAAAATATTTCTCATAATCTCTTCCAAGTTGATATGCAATGGCAAACCTTGTTGATCCATAAGAGGCGGTGGTGCTTTATATATTCCAACCACACCCTCACGACGTTTCTGGTAGTAATCTAAAGCATTGTAAATTTTACGTCCATAGTTATCCTTTGATGTATGAGGTAATGCGTCCCAATCCACTTCTCCTTCGTCATAAGTCCTGTTCCTTTTCCTACAATCTCCTGCGACGGCATTTCCACTGTTATTTGAGATACGTAACCCCGTTAATTTATTTAGCATTGATTTCAAAAGGGCCATCATGAAAGGATGGAGTGTGCTCGTTGACAAACCAATGAAGAAAATGAATTTTAATATTGCTAATAAAAATCTCGAAGAATAATGTCCCTTTTTGAATTTTCATATTTTGTTATATATGATTATTATCCTGCTGCTGTCACCAAGAAACCAGAGGGGAAAGGTAAGTCATAAATGGATGCAGTTCAAATTGCTGATCTCCTTCATGATACCCTCTGCTCTGTCTGTCTGTCTGTAGTAGATGAGCATGATCTCCGGCAACTCAAGTCAACCAAAGCAAAGTATGAAAGTGAAAATTGTGTGCAATTTACAGAAAGTGATGCAATTTTGTTTCTTTTATCAGTGATAGTTGTAGAAGCTGATAAAAAAGTGTTGTTATTTATTAGCTGAGAGGGTAATCCCCTGGGTGGAAATGCATTCTTTGTTATAAACCAAGTCTATGAGATAAAAAATTAAAACTAATTCCTTTTCTTCTCACAAACTTCTTCATCTTTTAGAAGGGAGAAGAAGAATACTTTCTTTAAAAATAAAACCCTTGCTAGTGCTATATATTCTGATAGTATAGTAGTAGTGCTACTGGAATCGTATTTCATTTTTCCAACCTTCTCACCAATTGCATAGCATATTATAGTGTTAGTCGTTCACACAGGAGTATTCACACCATGGCCATTTTGTATTTTCAGGGCATCAGGGTTCCCCCGGGTATCCTTCAGAATAAAAGTATATATGGAAATAGTTTAGCTTCTTTATTAAAGTTGATATTTTAGTTGTGGGGGCAGTTTGAGATACTGGGGATTGGGACACCCTGTAGTTGGCAGAAGTAAATGCAGCATTAAATCAGTGAAATTTATGAGTGGATGGCGAAATTGAAATGTCTACTTCGGAGTAAGACACTAAACACTTCTCTGCCATGATGATGATAAACAACGCCCAATACCAAACAATCTCTTTTTTATGCCCTCTCCAATATTTTATTCGCATCTTCTATGTTTCTCTCTATATACAAAGTGTCGTAAGTTACTCCAACAGCTCATCCGGTTCTCGTAGTTTCACCCCATTTATTTGGAATATTTGCAAACAGTTCATCTCTGTACGAGAAATGTGGCCTTTGCAAGCAATAGTGGCAATTTGTTGTAAAAATGTCACACTACTACGACACAACAGAAACATTACCAACCACCACCACCATTTCTTTATTCTTGCTCCAACATTTTCAAATACGACAACTATCAAAAACATTTCAAAAAGAGCAGATGAGGGTATTTATTCTAAATTTTATTTTCTATTGTATAACTGTGTATGCTACAGTACTATAATATATGCTACGTTGCGATGAGAAATGAGGGTGTAATTTTTGAGTGAACATAATTAGAAATTTCACGCTTCTGTAAAGTAAAAGTAATAAATAGCATCCCTTTCGTTGCTCTGCATTTTCTCTCTTTATAGTGACAAGTTAGCATAAATTTGTGTCCGGTGGTGGTCTTTTGATGACTTGGGGATGAAATGACCCATTAAGAACATAAATAGTTGTGGAAGGACAAATAAACGTACGTCATTCATCCCCATTGACATCAGTAGTTGTAAGTCCATGATATAGAAAAGCTTTCCCCTCCATCTCATTTATTTACCGTCTGTTGTCTCCTCTTCTCATAATATTTACGTTTCAACTCATCTGCTTCTCATTCACGAATTATCTCTGGACTCTCCCCATCCCCCACCCACTACCATCCATATTCCAGCACCATACATACATAAACCCAAAGTCAAATCTCTCCCTTCTCTGCCCTTAAACCTCTTGTAATGATTTAGTAGTTAAATTATTAATTAGAGAACTATATAGTAACTGCACAGGCACATAGTCCAAGTATTTCTATAATTATATTTTGGAAAGATTCGCTTAAAATAGTGCAGTTGGCTCTTTCAAAGGAGGATTAGATTATTGTAAGCTATGCGTACTACTATTGGGGTTGTTCTGTTTGGAATCCCTGCAATATTCCACTCACTACTACTACTGTGGAGAAGAAGATGTACTTTGGAATTCGAAAAGGAATGTAATTTAAGAAGTAAAGTGAAGCCACATGAGACTCCACAACTTCCGCCACAAACAAGCTGTACTTGAACATACAAAGACATTTCACAATAAGTCATAAACCAAATTCTGAAGAAACAATCCCCATACTTATACTCATCACGGCATTCCTAATTTATTCTGTCCCCTCCCCACAAAATGTATCTATCTAAATTACATGACTTTCTTAACTCTAAATGAATACTTTTAGAGAAAATTCATTTACTCTAAAAGGATTCAAACATCTTGTAGTAGACTTTTAACTAGTACTACTTGTAAATACTAATAATATTTTATTCAAAAGGAGCCCTGGCACTACTATAGTATTACAAGGAATCAGAAATGGGGAAAGGATTTAGTAGGTGAATTTTTGAAGATATGAAAAATGTGTATTTTTCCCATTGTGTGTTAGTGGGTCCTCTTTGAGATGATGGATGAAGGTGTTGGACAAGACAAGGGACACAACCACACCTCCATTCATCATCCCCAAACCACAACCTGTTCACAATTTCTCTCTACAACTGCCACACACAACAATTACATTGAAAGAAGGGAATAACCTGCCTGATTAATAATTCTATATCTACTAAATAATTCTACCATTTAATGTTAATTTTTCAAAGCATCTATTTAGAAAAGACGGGAGTAAAGAGGAATGCAGAGGAAGGAGAACAATAATAACAACAACAATTGATAATACAGAGTACGAGTACAGTGGATGGGTTCGGAAGACAGGTGAACAAATGTACAAGTTGACAAGGACAAGATGCGAACACAACGTAGTATACGTAGTACAGTTTGAAAATAAAATATTGTCAATTGTCCTCTTGCATTCTTTGTCCACTTTGTTTCTCTCTCATGCGGCTTTAGTTTTTTTTAGTTTTTGTAGAGTGTTTCGTATAATGTTTGCTCCTTAAGGGAATGAAAGCTTAGAGAAATGAATCATAGTATCATGTATGGTCATGGGGGTTGTAGTAAGGGCAACCCTGCTCCATGAGATATTCTTGACTAAGGTCTAAACTTTGGTCAGAAAAGTCATGAGAGATGAGATGGAGGTGAAGATGAAGAGGCAGATTGTGTTCTTCTGTCAGCCAATCTGTTATCCATGATTTATGTCCGACACACAATGTAAAACACTGTCGGAAGGTTCCTGCTGCTTCTAGAGAACTACATACAGCAGTACACAGGTGACATATAAATGTACATATACTATTCATAATTCAAAAATATTTTTTTGAATCTATTTTCAGATTCAACTCTTTTTGCTTCTGTGACAAAGATTTATAAAAATAATTCCCCAAGCCAGCCTACCTACCCACCACCCCGGCATTGAATTTATAGAGATGCAGTGTGGGGCCAATAAAATCAATCTTGAGAGAGTCCTTCTCTACAATATAAAAGAATGATCCAAGAAACACGATTTATGTTTCAATTCCGGAACTAAAGATGGACTCATCTCAGATATTTAAGACAATGCGATACAGATACTAGTGTAGTGGATGGAATAAAAGGGTTGCCAATCCAATGAATTGTCCATTCTCATAGAGTACAATGACAATGTAGATTGGTAATATTGGAGATGGATTTCTGAACCCCTTGCCGGTCATAAAGATGATAAAGGCGATTATGCGCTAAGGTCGGATGGTTACTGTGCTACGCAATACGCATCCAGGTCTTGTCTTAATGGCCGGTTAAAATAATGACCACCGTTCAGGACAAGTCCACGGGTGGCCATTTCAATACATCTTTATAAGTCTTAGAGCAGTAGTAGTAGTAGCAAAGAAATCCCCCATCGACTTTCCTCCTAAGAAATATCTCTAGCATTTACCCAAAGGATTATCCTCGATAAATGTCAAATAATACTCTTTTTATATTTTCTATACACTGCTCTGATGTTTTTTTTATTTCCTACAGTAAATTACTTTCTATTCAATATAAAATATATTTTTAGATTAGTTTCTTTCTTCTTCTTGGTCTACTTTCCCGATTAGAAATTAATTAGCGTTTCCAGAATCTATTCTTAATGAACATTCCAACGACGACAAAGAGAAATACAAAATCTACTGCCAGAGTAGTGTAATAGTAGTCCATTGAAAGTTGTCCTTTAACCCCTGCTGCCATTGGCACGGAGAAACATATTACTAGTGTGACAGTTACGATTATATTTGTGTACGTCCAAATTGTCTTCATATCATCCTGTAATATTAAGAATATTTTATAGTTTCTCCATACAAAATTGCTCATTCAAGAGAAAGTGAAAGTATTCAAATATAATCAATTAACCTTGACAAATAAAAAGGCCGAAGATATTGTCTGAGCAAAACCAGCAATGAGGGCTAAAGCACTACATATCACCACCTAAATGATTGAAAAGCATTGTATTTATAATGAATTGGGAATAAAGTAAAACTTACCTTGTCTCCAATTGAAGCACCAGTCATATTTGCAAAATCATCAATTACTAAACTGCAACTGATTATAACAGATACTCCCAAAATCTATTTAAAGAACTTGAATAAAAAACCCAGAAATTTATTCCTCTGTATTGTAGTGAACTTCGCTTACAGTAAATAGAATTCCAATAGGAACGGAGTTCTTTGATAAAAGTCCTACAACAAGAAAGAGTAAAATCCAATTGATTCCTACAACGGCAAAGAAAGCATCACCGGATGAGTTTATTCCCATCAAACGATTATCCGAAAGGAGAATAGAAAAGCAGATAATATAGAGCAAAATTAAACCCACTTGGGTGTAAATCCACGTCTGCTTTTGATTCGGCTGTAGGGTTTTAATCAACAAGATAATTTCTAATTAAAATATTTACATAATTCTCATCATTTTCAATTTCAGCAGCAGACCTTGAGATATAGAATTAGAGCAGAAATTGTTTGAATAGCCGCACCCACGATAACAGCAGATGAACAACCTATCGTTTTATCAGCCACAGACCAACCTTTAAGATGTACCCATTTATCCAACAAAAGACTTGTGGCAACTATTGTTCCGATCCCTGCAACCTATACATACATTCAAAAAAAATAATTTAAGGAATTACTTATATTCTATTCTAGGAAAAGTTTTTCTGAACTATATCAATTTATTATACCGTAAAAAATATACAAATCTGCGATAAAGATACATTGATACTTATCCCGTTTCCAGCCATGGCTAAATTTTTGTTTTGAAAGTCTAAAGTTTTGAAAATATTGTTCACAATTATTAAGTAACTCGTATACAATTTTTAGGTACAATTGAAGAAGAATTTGGCATTGAATCCAAAATTAAATGATGGTGCATTGCATCCTTCAAAGCATCGCCTGTTTATAATCTTTATAATAAATAATAATGTTGGTATCTTATCATTCCAAACTCCAGATAAGAGTACAGTTTAATCTGGACGGTAGTGTAGTATTTTTAGTATCATGGATAAAATCACATCCTGTAGTCTCATCATGTTCATGTATGTTAAACGGGGAAATGATGATGACGTAACAGAAAAAGCGGATGATAATTGTCAGAATTTGGGATTTTGGTTCACGAATCGATTCCATCAAGCATTGTGTACAATTACAAGGCCAGGGACGTTCTTAACTCTGTCCAGTTCACTGAATCCAAAAATAGATAAGGACACACATAACACTTACTTTATCTATTGTTGTGTATGGGGCAGGGGCAGTAAATGTGAGGGGGGAAAGAATTCAGGTACATTTTACGAATAGTCCATGATGTAGCAATATTTTCTAATAATAACTCTGTCGGCTTTCCTTCCAAGCGCGTGTTGGATAATAATAAATTCTCAATAATGATATAGTTATTATATACTAACTTTCATAAGAGGAGGATGATGATGTGAATAATTTAAACTTGTAATTTGACTTGATATTCATAATTAATTGGGAGGTACTTTTACTAATCCATAAGGTATTAGTTAAAGGGAATTTCAGATCAGACCTACTATGCTTGCACACAAAAAATGCACATTGAGCAACATAATCGTGTATTGCTAGGAGTTATTAGAGGAGAACAAATTAAAGATTTCTTTTTCAAGATATGAAGGATGACTTTTTGTAAGAGCGTAGACTTATATGTGAATATATGTAATGCATGACATGATCCCCTCTGATTCAAAGAAGGAGGAGAGTAAATATAAAAGTCAGACAATGGAGAGTGAATTGGCATAAAATCTCATAATTACTCACGCTCGTTCAATACAAGAATTTTTTTCTTCCTCTTTAGTTCATGATATGATACTTCCAACTCTAAAAATAACTCGGAATGTCCAATTATCATTGATCGTGAGAATTCTTTTACACTCTTTCTTCTCTGTCAAACTTAATTCAGAAGAATCTAATATCACATTTTAAAATCTGACCCCAACTGTGTTCAAGTTTACCCTTTGAACCTTTTTTTGCAGATTGTAAATACAAAAATCAGGATGAGATTTTGTTTTGGATGTAAATAATTCTGCCGGAAAGAAAGTTGGTGGAATAATTGGATGCAAAGGGTCACGTCGTCATTGGCTCTTTGTCAGTCTGAGAATAACACATTCAGTTAACTAAAGGCAAATATCAGAGAAACAAAATGTGTAACTTCTAGGAAATCTTTAGTAGTAAAAAGAGGGAAAAGAGAAGAAGAAGAGCGTATAGAAAAAGAGGGACTTCCTGAACCTACTTCCTATGCATTGAATGTTGAATTGTCCAGAGACAAAGTGTAGAGTGCCTCAAGAGAAAGTCCACTTCTTAACATTCAACCTCGTCTGGTCAATCTCAATCTCTAATAAATTCTCTCACATACAAACACAGAGGGAA
Source organism: Desoria trispinata (assembly GCA_034695165.1). Classification (NCBI taxonomy): domain Eukaryota; kingdom Metazoa; phylum Arthropoda; class Collembola; order Entomobryomorpha; family Isotomidae; genus Desoria; species Desoria trispinata. The sequence goes on along the minus strand of JAQFZB010000863.1, from coordinate 1,678 downwards.
AAAACCTTCACAATTCAAGATAAAATATTGCGCCTTCCTCCATGCATTCTGTTACGCCTCAATGGAACATCTTTTTCCCGACGAGAATTTAAAAATTTCTACATTATTTCTGAAATTCACAAAACAAACTCTCAGCAGATGACTATACTGCTGGCTGGGTGCTGGATCTGTAGTATATTAAGGAAAAGCAATATAATGATATATGTATGCCACTGTCATATTCATCATGGACTATAGTAGTATGTGATGTAATACTTCCGAGTATTCCTTGTCTTGTCAATTTTCGTCATTTGATTCATCATTCAATAGAAATTCCTCTAAATGTCTATACAGACAGATAAGGGAGAAATCAACATGCTAGCTGAATAAGTAGGGGAAAAAGTCTCTGAATATTATTTTTTGAGATCAAATCCACAAGAATTATTTATTACAGTCATGAAAAGAATCTCGGGTTTCGTTTCAGAAAACCGAATTTCACATTCAGATTCTCAAATACTACTAGAAGCAAAGCAAAAGTATATATAATATATGGAAGTTTAAAATGTAAAAGTCGTAACATTTTACACCAATATTACGACAATGGGGTTAGAGCTAAAAGTCACGATATATATAGAGGAGATGGAAATTGGATGATTTTTATCCGTTAGATTTAAATTGGGAGGATTGTGATTGAGACGGGATTTCTCAGAGTTCCTTTTCCTGTGTGTGAAAAAAGTGTCATCATCAGTGTGGCACCTACTACTACTACTACCCTGTACCATAATACTACGTGAAATGATCTCTGCATAACGCAATCACTCAAGGAATAAATGTGATATCCGATATCTTCTTGACTTCCATCTGATTCCATATGCTCAACCACGTTCCACATCTCCTTCCAATAAATTCTCACCTCTTTACACGATCACCACCATAAGACTAAAAGACCTCATACCACCTACCACCTGCAGAATTATCTACAACTACGTACTACTCTTCTCTCTCAACTCTTTTTACTGCACTTAAATCAGTGCAGTGTTTCACAGTTGTAATAATTTACAACATTTCTGTAAATTGTAAATCGTTTTAAAACCCGTTAACGAGATAGTATTTTGTCTTTTGTACACATTTTCAAGTTTGGATTTGTGTTAAAAAGGGGAAAGGGGCATTCATCCTCATAAATGTGGTTGGATTTTGTTGAGAACGCGTTGTTAAGATGTAAATATTCAGAGAGAAGAAGAAGAAGAGATAATAATAGAAATGCAAAGGAGAGATAATTCTTGTGAAAGCGGAGACTTTTTTTTAAAGAAAAAGAAACTAAAAACGCCTCTTCATCCCCACTTTGTACAATTTACACAATTTACACTTCCCAGTTGTCATCTCATCTGCCTCCTCTAACATTGCTATTCTCCTTATATACTCAATTTAATATTGAACATAATAGTATGAAGAGAACAAGAATCTCATCTCTCAGTTCCTTCCCAAGATCTTATCTCTGCTCCCTTTATGCCTTCAACAATGTATTGTTGTACTTGCGAAATTATGTTGATATGGGCAGAAAAATTGATTAAACAATGTCAGCAACACGCTTTATTCTATAATATGCTATCGTGAATACAAAAATATGAAAATGATAAAACAAAAGAAGACAATTTTTTAACAAGATGGGTCAGCCACAGTTACATTAAATACTAGTACT
>JAQFZB010000862.1:0-10376 GCA_034695165.1 Desoria trispinata | reverse complement strand
TAAACAAAACTCATTCATATTTCAATAGAGAGATTTTAAAAGTATAATGAAAAATTCAAAAGTACAAAAACTTCAATTATCACAAGTGGGAAAAAATTCTCACCCATAAAGAAGATATAGAAAATATATAGATGTACATGTAGATTAGATAGGAGTTCTGGTCTGGTAAAGGATTGATGAATTGAATGCACCAGATTGCTCCATGTATGTAGATGGAGAGAAAAGAATTGGAAATTATAATGTACAATGAATGAAAATGAGTTCCAAAGATATTCTCGATCAAAATAAATGAAAACATTTATTATTATTCCTGTCTACTAAAATAAATACAACTGCTCTTTCCTAAATAAAGTGTCCTTATTCCTAGGAATAGAGTCCCTCCCTATTGTGGAATGTTTTGGAATAGAGTCCCTTAGGATACTATTTGGAGTATATTTGGTTGGTTGGTTGGTTGACTACTAGTATGGTGTTTGAAAGTGGCTGTGATTTAAGTGTTAGTGGATAAGAAGACATCATCTGCTGTGATTCTTCTGTGATACATACGATGGATATTGAAAGGAAGAAGCAGAGCTGTAGAAAATAATGGAGAAAGAAGGAGGGAAAACGTACGTATGAGATATATGAAGCAGAAAGGAACTTCAATCGAAGTCTAATTTAAGTGAAAGTGCTGACTTTTGTGTTTCCTTTCATTGCCGGATAGCTTTTGGCAGTTGCACAGTTCAGAAAAAGATTTCTCCATCTTCCTTTGATCACGGAGATTTGTTCCGTTCTACAGCCAAAGCTAAAGCCAACAACCATATCACTACTACACCCTATATTGTAGACAACCAGCACCAGCAGAATATACTATTTTCTTTTATATCCACTCCATTATTACTATATACCAATTTCAATCCTCTATACATATGTACAACTAAACTAAACGATACACACACGGTCATAAATCGTTGCATTTGTGACCACTACTCATAAGGTTTCATACAATGCGCAATTTTCCTACATAAATTCATATATAAATGCGATGAATTAAGATAAATTTCATTAAAATAATGCCCTTCTGGATATTACTATTTGCATCTTAATTAATGACAATGTCTTATTGTTTAGCTTGAAATCTCTTGTATAATTTGTATGAATCTTTTAGACACCCTGCTGTGTAGTAGAGAAAGTCATCCTTCTTATAAAATAGCAATAGTATGTATATGTAGTACTATAAGGACTGTGATGAAGTGACTGAATGGTACTTGCCGATTGCTTTGGACTCTCTATGAATCTTTTATGAGGGTTGAAGGAGATGAACACTTTATTATTAGCAAAGTGAATGCATATATTGGATAAAAAGTGAAATATGTTCATGAATGTGTATTCAATATGATTCCTAATCTTATGGCTTCGAAAATGTCCAAATTTCCAATTGAATCTAGTGCTACTCTAATCTCTCGCGTGTTCCGTGATGATGAAAGCATAAAAGATGGAAGATTATGGACCATCGCATAATCTTTGTCGTTTGTGTGGTCTCTCTCCCTTCATTTTCCTTCTTCTCAAGCTTAATTGAAAATATCCATTTTGATTTCCAGCACTATTTCATCATTTCCTATATATTATTAGCCCAACGACTGACTACTCATCTCTTTCTACTTGAATCCTCCACTTTGTCATCTCTCATAATCATCATCCTCATCCTCACATAGGACTCCAAGTAGTCAAAGAGATTAAAAATAGCTTTTGTTTGACCACTTACCATCATCATCATCATTCTCATCTAATGTCACCACTTTCACTTTGATTGCATTTTAATCTCTTCATTCTGAGAAATCAAACATTTAATGAATTTCAATTTGTCTAAAAACTATTCTTTCGTTTCTAAATCCAGACTTCAGCAGAGTTCCAGATTTCAAACTCTTTTATTATTATGCTTCATTCAGAGCATGATGAAGAGTTATTTTATGGGAAGTTTTACATTAGATGGTACTTTAAGCTATAATAGTATATAATGTACATTTTGGGAGAGCACTATGATGATGATGATGATGACTGCTCTGTTGTGTTGTGAACTGTGATGATGGTGTCTAGGATAATATTTTGAGAGATAAAAACTGCAAAAGGAAAATCTGCAGCAGGAACTCTGTTCACTATGGCTATTGTGGTTGGAGAAAGTTGCTTTGATATTGGTAATTTCTTGCTCATTGAATAAGTTTTTTGAAGACGCCTTAGGGGCTCAACTATGTGATGAGTTACGAGTCTCATCTCTTCAACTATGAGTCTTAAATGATAAACAGACACAATGGGTTTTTCTCCACCCTATGTAGTATAGCACAAGGCATATAAGTGGATCCGGATAGATGCGTTTTCACAAGCAACTGAACCAACTTTTAGAAAGCAGTCACAATAATGCCATTGTATTCTGATCAACCCGAACTGATGCTGCTTTTTAAAGAAAATCTAAAAAAATCTAGATGATAATAAACTCCTCTGTGATCTCATCTTCTTCTTCTTCACTCTGTACTCATCTCATCCTACTCCTCTTCTTCTCTACACTCTGTATAATACTGTAAACTCTAAATTGATGACTTACATAACAATAGGCTATAGGCTGCCCATTTCTGCCACATCTAAAAAGAATCATTCACATAATAATATAGTACGTATATAGCCTCAGAGAACTCCCTCAATCAGACTCTAAACTTTTAAATTCTTCATCACAGGAGAAATAAACTTTTATACTTTTATTTACCAGCATTTGTGATTTGTCCTATGTTGAGACTTGAGAATTGCTTGCAGGGAACTAATCATCTACTCAATCTTCTGCCCATTCATCCAACCATCAAAATCAAAATCATACACCACGAACGAAAGATCTTTCACATAGAAATCAAATGAAGTATTGGCTACTCTCTGGTATATTTCTATGACTTCTCAACAATGAATGGATTTGGATACTACTGTTAATTTAATTTTAATGCCAGCCGACCATCCCCCCCATGCAATATGCACTCCACTCAAGTCAAGAATCATATCATTTAGTTTAGCAACTGATACTCATTTTTTTAATTGAATTGAATTTAGAGAATTGATATTGTTTTGGGAAAAGTGTACAAGAGTTAGCAATTTATGGGATCATTAATCTATCGAATAGTTTATATGGTAACGTAAACCCTTTACTTTCTCATCAAACCACTTAAAAAACATAAAAGGGAAAAAATAATTAATTAAGGGGAATGAGTGGAGCTGTAACAAAAGACGTTTACTTAATAGCTCTTTGAGTTCGAACTTTCATCTGTCAAACAAAGTGTTGTTGCAGTCAGTAAAAAGTTAGTGGGGCTTGGGGCCTTATTGTTCTTGTTGTTGTTGGAGAAGAGGCAGATGAAGGGAGTAGGCAGTAGCAGTAGGGACGTGTGTGCGTGTTTATTGAGATGATGGCATTGATAAATTCTGTAAATACTACTAACAAGAGAGAGAGAGTTGAATGATTACATGCTTGTAATTATTATTTATAGCCACACACAGTGCATCATGAGCAGAGAACCCTCACTTATCTTCTAATGACGATCGAGTGTTTCTCATAATCATCAACCACCAAAAACCTCATACCTCTATCACATCTTCTTGTTACACTCACAAAAATTAACACAACCTGTCCTCTATAATACCCTCTATAATACATTTCAACCATTATTACCATCACCATCACCACTTCGGAGTAAACTATATTATAAAAATTAAATCAAATAGTTTCTTCTTAAAATCTAAAATGATAAAATAGAAAATGCTTATTATGAAATTTAAAAAAAATTCAATTAATTAAACACTATATTACTATATTTATTATTGGGGTTGATATCTTGGGGCTGCTCCTATATACAAATCTCTTTTCTCTTTCTATATTATTATATAGTGTAGTAATTATGTTTTATATGACATTTCCAAAAGTATTAGATTAAGCAGGTCTTTAGGATTTAGTTTTTGGTTGTAGAAGCCCATTGTGAGAGACAGCAGGATTGAATGACCCACATGGGTATATTGTTGGGTGGGGGGATGGAGAGGGTGAATGTGGGTATTATACATGGTTACTATATGATGGTATGAATTGAAAAGGGTGGATTTGATGGACTACTATAGAAGGGAAAGTGGATGAACTCATCATCATGAATGAGGAGATAAAAGCCCTATTAATTAAGAGGTATCGAGGAGTCTATTAGAGTCAGGGTGATAGCTTTGGGCTCCCATTCATTCACTTTTGATTTCTAATAATAAGGGTGGATGGAAAATTCTCTCAAAATGCAACAACTGGCCCATTAATCGCCCCCGGAGAATATCATACCAGATAACACAGGGACAACTGCTGAAATGACATCCTCATCATCCCCATCCTCATCATCATTGTCATTCCATATTTCCAGTAATACTTTCAAATTGTAAAAAATATCAAAAATAACATTCTTTCATGCCCGTTTCCAAAATATTTTTGAATCTTTTTCAAAAAATTCAAAATAAAATTCAACAACAACAATAAATTAAAAAATTAGAATTAAAATTTTAAGCCAGAAATATGCATGAAACCTAGTTAACTTAACTTTATAGGTATTAAAATAATCTTATAAAATTATAATTTAATCGGCTGAAATATTAATGAAATGATTGAGTGAAGATTATTGAATAGATTACTTGTCACAAGTCATTTTAAACGTATTACGTGACTTTCCCTCTGCACACATTGTTTCCTCGTGATGATGATGGATAATAATAACAGTTGTCATATAATATTATTAGTAGCTCTGAAGTGCTGGTTTTGATGTGTGTAGGTTGAATTGGTTGTTGTGGTTATCATAGCATCATCATATCCTCATCTGGCTTCCCTTTTTATTACAATATACAACTCCATCAGACTCAGCATTAATGTCTCTTGAGTTTTACTCTCATTTCCTTTGTTCAATGATAAAATACATCATTCAAATATCACAACCAGATTTAGAAATATTTTTTTCATTATTTCTCCCTTAATAATTCTTCTCATTATTATATAACCTACTACGAGCCTACGACTAGTATATAGCTCATCCCTTCCTTCTACTAATAATGTTATTAAATATGTATAAAAAAATATCCATCTCTGGATGGCTACGGTATAAAAATAAAAACAATTGATTTCATAAAAATCCCTTCTGGGCCGCTGTATGTAACTGAAGAATTGGTAAATAAATTCTGTTTATAGGATATTTCTTTGAGTAAAGTGTAAAGAGGAGTGGTGGGTATTTGACAATGAGATAGGGAATATAGAGGGGGGGGGGAGTATATAAAAATAAGAGTTATTTAGTTGTTGTCTGAGAATGAAAACAAAGTAACTGGTGCTGAGAGAGTGTAAAAGGTCAAAGGAGAATGAGATTAAGTTACGTAATGAAATCAGAAGAAAGTGGGATAATGGACATGGCATTGAGACACTCCTTCTTCATCACAATGGACCTTTTTGTTTTTCTAGACTGCTTCACTATAAACTGAGCAGCAGCAGCAGTACTTTGGTGACAACATCCACTCTACTCTCTAAATTGGCTTCTCTCTCTCCAAATGGATGCTTTGAGAAAGAAATATCCATATTATTATATTTACAAACTCATCCTCTCTACAAATCTATGGAGAAAGTATAATTCTTTGGCTTTCTTACCATCTGCTCCTATCACCATCATCATCCTCCACATCCTATTTCTCCAGACATGAAAAAATCATACAGATGGAATTCTCAATAAGATAAACAAGAAATTGTTTTGCTTCTTTTTCATATACTTTTTGTATCCCTTTCTATACATACTATGGTCACTATGGTCTCATTGCCATTACCATTCTGAGCTGGCATAGCAAGGTAAGGTGTATTAAAATTTAAAATACTATACATTTTGTGTATTTATAAGCACATAAGTGAGTAAGAGAAAGCTATGTAGCATGTAAAGGAATATAGAGGATAAAAACCAATGGGAATTGAAATGAGGAAAAAAAAGAAGTCTGGGGTTTTTATTTTCTGAAATTCCCAAAGGTTTTTAAAAGCTCCCTCAATAGCTTGTGTCCTTTTTCATCCTCCTCTCTGCTTTTATTTTACTAAAACAGTTTTCACTTGATACTTCGCTCCATTAACTTTACACATAAAACCACAACCAACAATCTCTGCGAAATTATTTGTGACACAACTCATTGCCCAATGTGTCACAGTTGGCCACCTTCTGTCTCAGATAAGTCTGGCTATATACAGCTCAACCCACTCCATCAACATCAAATATAATACTCTTTTATATATACTATATCTCTAAATATGATACTAAAGTGAAAGAGCACAACTCCATTATGTAATGACAATATCATTTCATATCACTCATATACTGCTCATATCAATAAAATAAAAACAAAAGAAAGGGAAAAAATTAGCAACTCAAACTCATTATGAGAGCAGCAAATAAGTGTAACGTGTAACATTAACATTAATGTAATCTTATTAAAGAATACTAAATAATATTTTTTTAAATTTAAATCTGGGTCGAATATTCTCTTCAGCTTCAGCTTATAAAATGCTGGAACTGAAAATCGGATTAGGCAGTGGCAGTAGTATGTGGGACAACTATTTGAAAACGTGGAATTCAATAAATGTTTTATTGTAAGAATTAAAGAACAGATAGATTATTCATTTGATTCATTTGTAATACAACTATTAACTGTATGGATGGAATGAAGATATTGAACATTGAACCTTAATACATAAAGGGAAGAATGAATGCATGAACATGAAAGCACAACCTATTATATCAATTATACATGTATTTAATTTCATATTGCGTATTGCTATTACCGGATGAGAATTAGTAGAACTGAATTAGCATTGTGTTTAAAGAAAACAGAGTTAGTTAGTTATAGAGTATGATACTTTGGTTAAACAAGAGCAGTGGGGGGCTCTCATCGGATTAGGCAGCCAACGGTGAGAAAAACATTTGGAATAAAATTAAATGGGAAGATCCTCTAGCGTAGGGCCATCCCGCTGCTTCATTGTTACATTGTAATTTCCCAATAATAATAATAATGCCCCTCTTCCCTTTCTTCCTCTCTTACTGTTACTGTTATACCTTTATACCAACATATTATATTCTCTGTAAATCAAAGCCATTACATAATCACTCTGTAATATAGCCAGAGAGATTATTATACTGCCTGCGTTATGTTATTACATTCTGGTTTCTGGTGCTTTGCTTTTTCATACCCATTCAAAGAGGCCAAAGATAGCGTAGATGGCGGCCAGCTTTTGAAGACATTCTATAAAATAAAGTCTATAATACATCTAAGGCTGAGGTAAATTGGGTGAGAAGCTATTTGGGGAAATTAGTCGGGAGAAAAGCAATTGCATGTGGCAACTTTCCTTTGGCTCTAATTATACATTTTACGCCTCACTTGCTCTTCCTTTTTCAAAGAGTGGATGAGTTTAGTAGATGAGAGATATGGGAACTCCTATGGGACTCTTCTTACTTCTATTGACATGACAATCAGACTTTTAGACCCCAACTACTACTACTACAACCATATATATACATTTCTTAAATAAGCTCTTTTTATAATACTAAAGCATCTTTCAACTTTCATTTCATAGGGCAGATCCTATATATCCTACTACTTCTCCCTTTTTCATTTTAATAGTCATCCAAAGGATCTCCTCAATGAATCATTTTCCAACACCATTTATAATTTCTCCGTTTTACTAACAACTAAACTTGGAACTAAGGTATAGAAGGATATATACTGACTACTCAATACCTATTCTCAATCGTCTCATCTATCAATCAACATATTTATCCAATTCAGAATATCAAAATTTATGAAATCACTCTCATTGTATCATATCATAAATACTATTAATTTTGATAGTTTAAAATAGATTTTATTGTTGAGTTGTATAAAAGGAAATAGATGGGAATGGTGAAAAGAAGCATTCAGGATGCACCCTTTCATTTCATTTATTGTAATGCTTAAATTAGTATGAAGAAGGATCTCTTTAGATGAAGTATCCCACCATCACCACATCACCATATAATCTGAAGGTTTTGTTAGATTGAAAACTTGATGCCACACACATTTATAGTGATTCCTTTCCCTTTTGCTTCGTAATTAAACCCACCAGCACCAGCCACGCTCCTTTTACTCTAATTTCCCTTTAATGGTTCTGATTAAAGGTACTCGAGCCGAGGGGCGATTCACCACTCAACTATTATTCTACATATGCTCATCAATTACATGGCATCTCATCCATTTACCTATATTTCAAAGCATGAACATATAAACCACATTGGGATAAATTTTTAATTTAAAAACAAACCATGAAAATTTCTCAATCAATTAAAAACTGCAATTCTTAATTTTGTATTATTCGGATAAGTTTACGTTTTATGAGAATTAAACTGTGTTAAAATTAACTGGAATGAAATTAGTAAAAGGATATAGGAATTAGTAGTGATAATATTGAGACAAACAGAATTGAAAGGACATTAATGGAATAAATACTTTATGATGTGGTTCCATCAACTCAATGAATACAAATTAATTTGACACTGTTCCCCCCATCAGGAAGGAAGGATGGTGATGCTGGGGCTGCTAATGCTAACCCTTTTTCTTTCTCATATCAAATGTAATTACCCATTATATTATTATATTGAGCAGTTATCTTGTAGAAATTGAGTTGGGTATTTTTGGTTTGTACTTTAAGAGATGAAAATGAGGATGAGATGTTTGATAGCAGTTACTTAGTACTATATCTATGTGCTATTGTGGTTGGTGGGTGGGGAAGTCAAAAAGAGTGTATGAATTGGAATGAGATGTCTGACAAATTGCAAAATGTGTCCCTTAGCGGTTTCATAAATCCACAAACTGATCTCCAACATGTTCGTTTATTTGTGCAGCCACGTTGAAAGAATCACCGAGGCAGAAAATAACCTATTATTTCTCCCACCACATTACTTACTACATCAACACTCTCTCAAATAAGCCTCTCCTCACAAATATATAACTTTTCTCTACTACAGAAGAAAACATTTATTTTCTGAGCACAACAACACCAACACAACCACCAATACCAAATAGTACCAAATACCCTTTTCTGCACTGTAATGTACTTCTATACTGTAAAGAAATAGAAATAGAAGCATCACCACTTTCAAAAACTCTGAAGAAAGCATCTCTAGAAAATCATTTCACATTGAATGCATAAACGTAAAGTAAATATACTTTCCCTAAAAGACTATAGAATTGACTTTGTTTATTCCATTTCATGAAGTAAAAGTCTCTGACAATGGCAATACGACATGTTAAGTTAGTCAGTCTTCTTCAGCTCCTTCGTGATGACATCAGGGAGTATTAAGGGGATCATCTCTGAGAATATTGGCAGGTTGCGTGCTAGTATACAACAGGCGTCTAGTCAAGTCTCACGACATGATTACAAAGTAGGAGAAAGTACACAGATCTCAACAATACTACTACTATATAATGGAATAGAAACAAAATGTCCCCAATCTCAATGTATACTATAATAGACTGCTGTATTACGAAGGGGTGCAACTGCTGAGAATATATACCAATATATGCAGGGTGCTCCAGTCTATTATAGCCTTTGGGATGCAGTTGATGTTATTTCACGTGTAGTAGTACATAAAACCTTCTCTGAACTTGAATACTGTTTAAAAACTTTCAAGTTAAGTGTGAATCGCATAAGAGGAGAAAGATAAGTCGGGTGGGGAATAGCCAGAGCATAAGGTGACATATATAGTAGTAGTAAGTATATTATAGTTGGTTGTTGAAGATGACAAAAGTCGATCTGATGTGATCTGTGTGACTTTTGGGTAGCAAATCCCAGAAGATCACTATCCAATCTGTGTCGCTTCATCCTATCAATATCCATTGTCTTTCTACATCTCAATTCCAGCAGTCGACAACTGAATCGAGAAAGTGAAAGCATCTCATCTCATGCTCTCCGTTAATAACATTCCAGCAGAAGCAGAGCATAAGACTATATACTATAGTAGTAGTTTCATAAGAGCATTGTGTAGCATCTTTTCCAGAGTTGTAGTTGTTTCCAGCAGCAGCTGGAGAATGGAGCGGAGGTTGCTAAGAAGAAAGAAGGAGTTTCCAGCAGAAAGAAAGTTGTTGGTTGAGTGGAATTACTTACTACTATACTATATTGGGATGAGGTGCAGAATGTAATAATATACTTCTGAAGACACGAATGACTTTTCTCACTTCTTCATCCAATCTCAGGAAATTCATTCCGTTCACGAAATCTCATTTTCTTTCCAAAACCATTATCTTTCTTCTTTCATTCTTCTGGCAGTTTACTCTTATATCTCTTCACGATCTACCAA
>JAQFZB010000861.1:0-10392 GCA_034695165.1 Desoria trispinata | reverse complement strand
GAGGATATTTTTAATATTTTATAATGATATATATATATACGTATCGTACAAATCATCAACAATAGCATAAAGCAGAGCAAATATATTTCAATAATAATTATTAAAATGTGGGTGGAAAAATTAAAAAAATCACGCTATTATAATTAATTTTAAAAGCTATATATATTGTTGTGGAGCTGTGAAAGTCTACTTATAGTTGTGAATGTCCTGTGTATTGTTAAAGTGTATTTTTAAGTGTGTCTGTTGTCTATGTAAAATAGTCTCAACATCAACAATCATGAACAATGTATAGATGAAATAAATGAAGAATAGGTATTTCCGGCCATAATTAATATACTCAATCAGTAATTAAAATGTCCCGTCCATCTACCTTAATTAATTACTCTAGAACATATTAATAGTTAAGAATTTATTTTAATACTTTTATACTTTTTAATCATAATTGTTGTCAATTAATTAAGATGTACTACTTAATTAAATTGAGTATGTGTGAAAATGATTATGAAAATGTTTTTTTTTCTGAAGGTCTTTTTGTGCCAAATAAAATTTATCGTTTTTATTGAAAATATAATTCTTCTTTCCTCTATTTTTCAAAAAATAAAACAAACATCTTCTCTTTCCCTATAAAATAATCTGCTTTTCTAAACAATATTTTCTTCTTTTCTTCTTTATTTCATTTCCTGGTTGATTTATTTTCCTTCATGGAGGAACCATATCAAATACCATTCATTATTATCATTGTCAACAATCATTATATTAATTATATGCCAGATGAAAATGAAACTTCTTCTATTCACTATTTTTCCATTCCTGCATTTGTAAATAGCACGTCATGGTAGACAAAACCACAAAGTTCACAATTAATTGAAAGTGTTAGAAATCTATAATCATAGACGCAGTGGGAGGTTCTTCACCACAAACCAATATCAATAACAGCAAAGTGGCCCCTTCCCGTTATTAAATTTCACACCCGTAAAATTATAAAAATCATCTAAACTTGACTTTTCTAATTAATAATAATAATAATAATAATTCCAATGCTGGTCGCTGCGGTGGTGTCAGTGCCCATGTCACAAGAAGACGGAAGACATTCCAGCAATATGATTGCAAATTGATTGAAAATAAGGCCAGTATTAGCTATTTCATTAAATTAAACTAATTACGGGTCATCAAACGTTAACTTATTCTATGTGATGTCAGGTAAAGGCTGATTTTAATTAATTTTTTCTGTTTTGTTTAAATTTTTGAATTAATTGAAATTATTAAAGTAATGATTGAAGATAAGAAAATAATATTCAACCTTCAACCCATCATTATCCAAAATATACAGTAAATTGGGTAGTTAAAATGTTAGGAATAATTATTTGAGACGCGAGAATTATTATCCAACGTTATTTAATTAATTGAATAACTTACTACTAAAAGAAATGTTTGTTTACATTTTTTGGTTTTTGAAAACGGCCGGGCGCTTTCAGGCTAGTCTAGTGATATGTACTCACTCTCACAAGCCATGCTCGCTACTGTTGGAGATAGGAGTGCAGTTCAGTGTAACGAATTACGCAGGCGCAGCAAAATGTAAAAATGTATAAATAGGGGTGCACGTCCGCCTCCCCCATCATCAGTCGGAGCTCACTCCTTGGACAAGCAACAACTCCTGGCCTTGAGCTACCAGGGATCTGTGAACTAGTGTGAACGTGAGTGTTGTTGATATAACTAAACTAGCCGGAAAGCGCCCGTTTTCAAAAACCAAAAAATGTAAACAAACATTTCTTTTAGTACTTAAGTTTTATTCAATAAATTAAATAACGTTGGATAATAATTCTCGCGTCTCAAATAATTATTCCTAACAATTTAACTACCCAATTTACAGTATATTTTGGATAATGATGGGTTGAAGGTTGAATATTATTTTCGTATCTTCAGTCATTACTTTAATAACTTCAATTAATTAAAAATTAAACAAAACAGAAAAAATTAATTAAAATCAGCCTTTACCTGACATAACATGAATAAGTTTAATTATTCTGCAAACCGTAAATAGCTTAATTTAATGAAATTGCTAATGCTGAACTTTTCAATTACAATCTGCAATCATATTGCTTTCTTTCGTCTTCTCCAGTAATATGGACACTACAGGCATTTGAATTATTATTAAGTTAGTTTTATAATTTTACGGGGTGGAATTTAAGGCCCCACATAATAACAATAACATAATAATTGCTGAGACCAATTCGTCTCCCCTCATTCCAGTTTATGACCAAAATAACGTTACCCTTCTATTGTCAATAATAATTCAGCCAGCTATTTCGGCCATGCCGAAAGGTAACTGTCCCATGATGATTTATGACATGTGAATAATGATGTCAAACTGGGTGAGATTGAGATGTGCTTGAAATAATTAATAATTAAATATAAAAATAATTAATGAATGAATAAAGGAGGAGGAGGGGGTGAAAAAGAGAGGGTCCTTAAACAATTGGGTCCAATAATTCTCAGTGCAAATGCTATAGAACAAAGAATCTCAGGAGGAAGATTATTTATACAAAATGCCAGAAATCTTCACACCAAAGTCATGTCTAATGGTGTAGAAGTCATTGTCAGAGGTTATTATTCCATTTACCATATAATAAATCCAATGCACCAAACTAAATTTATTATCTTTATAGGGCACAAGACTGCTCTCATAGGATTTGAAAAAATCCCCTGGCTGCCCCACAGAGTTCATCCAACGAGACCTGTCACTCTTCCGGGACATACAGTCTCCAGGCAGTTTCATCTGGTCGATGTTCCTGGAAAACATGTAATTAATATTATACCTATAATATGCATTGAATACAATAATTAAATTAACGTTGTTTTATCCATAGAACCATGGAATAGCACATCTCCTCCAATCAATAGTACGCTCCAACTCTCCCGATCTTGTCACTAAAACAATGTTAACAACATTTACATACATGACGACAGTTCTCAAACGTTCCAATACAATAGTTAAAAGTCGAGAAGAAACAATTTCAAATGTCTTAACCTCAAGATTCCGTCCAACAATGGAATATACAGCGTCTTTGAAATCTGTTTCAAATAGTCCACCAGATCCAGAGTTATTGGCGTCATATCTCCACAATAATAATCCTGATGTCCATTCCTTTGTAACAGACACTTTGAAGACAACATACGTCTACTACAATACATTCAGTGCTGGTGGTGGACCTCCAATTATTCTCACATCGAGGGAAACAGTTTCAAATGTTTTAACCATTCCAGCCTATTTAATTAGTCCAAGTCCATCAATGAGTTCAACAAGGATATTCGAAACAGAGACTTATTACAGTACATATACTTTCTCAAAAACTGTCCTGGATAAGGAGAAAAGTACTGACAAGGTACTTATAACTAAAGAGACTGTCACACAAGTTGTCGTCACTGAGGCTCTACTTCCAATACAAAGTCAACAACCTGATGAATCCTTTTTAATGACACCTCAATTCGGGGGCTCTGATCTAACAAAAACATATCTCACAACATTTACACACATGTTCACGGAATTAAATCCCGATGGAAATCTTGTCATACGAAGTACAACATCTTTGGCAAGTGAGATCGTCACTGAAATTATGGAATCTAGTTCCAGCTCCTCCAGAATAAGTCCAAGTATTGTTGGAACAATTGATCAAACAAAGATTCTTACCCCTGTCCTTCTATATGCCACCAAAGTATACTATACCACTTATACTTATTTTACAACAGTCAGGAATAAAGATGCAACTGATGGGATCAGACAACCCCCAAAGATTCATTCCCGAACACAAGTTGTATCAAGAGTTGTAACCGAAGCATTGGAAACGGCTTTTGATTTAAATTATGTTAATCAACTTAAAAGTTCTTATT
Source organism: Desoria trispinata (assembly GCA_034695165.1). NCBI lineage: Eukaryota > Metazoa > Arthropoda > Collembola > Entomobryomorpha > Isotomidae > Desoria > Desoria trispinata. The sequence continues at coordinate 6,504 of JAQFZB010000861.1, read as the reverse complement.
TATCAAAACATTCTACTCTCTTGGACATTGAATCTTCAGTTGAGGAAATAATACCTACGAGAACAATTGATGTCATGGCAGAAGCAACAGAGCGACCTATGACACTCATCACTCAACAGGTCTTTCATCCACATTGGCCAAAGGATAATGATCAATTGGCAGTGGAGATTGAACCTTCAACTATGCAACCTCCCATTGAGATTAAAGGACAACTTGTAGATCTACCACAGGGTTACGAGAAACTTCCAGCAGAGCTCAAGATTCGTAATCCACCCCCACAAATGCTAGCCCCCCTGTCAAATACTCCCGTCATATCATCATCTGAAGAACATTTCGACGAAGTCAAGGAAGGAGTTCATAAAATTGTCAGTGTATTAACAAATACAAAGGTCCCTGCACCTGCCGCTATGAATATGAATGTTCAATCATATTTGAAACCCACAAGAACATATAATGATGGACAATTGTATACTACAAGGAGTCCAATAACAACAACTACAACTGAAGAGCCAATCTCATCGTCACCAGAACCAGAATCTGAAGCCCCTGACGCCTTTGTTGAGGAAATTACATTGACGGATGATTTACCCGAGACGACAGAGATTGATGGTCATGAGACTGTGATTACAGAAAGACCCGTGAGTCATCTGCCAACCCCACCATTGACAAAATCAACGGTAGATAAATACACAATTAGTGCAGCTGGATCAGGTGGTACAAAATCTAGAAAACCACCCATTAAAGATCATATGAAGACGTCGACAACAGATGGACATTATAATTTATTCCCAAATATCGGAGGCTCGCCATCTCCTTCATCTATCAGCAGAAGGAAATCAATAGTTGTAGATTACCCATCGGATATTCTTGATTATTCAGATGATTTCATTGATGATTTCTCATCTGCAATGGCTGAATCTGATTTTAGAGCTTCATCAACAATGCTTGCTAAAAGAACAGGAACAATGTTCTTTGAAATGGCAAGTCCACATCCTCCTTACAGACCTTATAGACCTACACCTAGCTCAGAAATACTTAATCTTATATCGGATATTGCTTATGATGAGATGATGAAAGAATCAGAGGAAGATATTCCACCACCAACCATCTACAGTATCCCAACTACTTTTGATACAGAAGCTTACAATCAGCAACAATCAGATATTGCGAAATTGAATAAAACATTACAAGCAATTAAGTTAAAACAACAATCACAATCGAGTAAGAAACCTTGGTTAAGTGTGGTCACGGAGAAACCCCCATCTACAACAACAACAACAACGACCACCATGGAACCTCAAGAAATAGTTGACGAAGTCACCGAAGAACTCAACGACGATAAAATACAAGATACTAATTCTAAGGAACAAATCAATTTCATGGACATTGACGATATTTTGAATGGAACAATTTCAGATGCTGATCTTGACGTTGGAAGTAATGGGACACTTATCATAGAGATTGATAAGAGTGACGAGGAGGAAAGTGATGAAAAGGATGCCACGGAAGATAATGTCGATATAGATAAGCCAACCGGAGAAACTTTGACAATTGAAGATGAGCCTCCTCCAATTGTTGTGGAAAAAGCAGAAGAGGACATCAAAATTGAAGATGATGTCCATGCAGTTGTCCACGAGTCTGATGTCGCTGACGATGAGGAAGTGCCTGACGTCCATGCGACAACTAAGAAACCAAAAACCAAAACAAAATACACAAGTCGACCACGTCCTACACGTCCTAATAATCGCAAGAAAACCAAACGACCTGTATCATTCCATCCATTCTCTGATGAAGATTCTGGAGAATCATCCACTAATATTTATGCCCTTGGACCAATAAGAGGGGGTGGAGGATCTAATTCTGACTCTGAAGAAGAAGATGATGAAAAAGATAAACAAGAGACTGATAAGGAAAGTGACGAAGATTCCAGTGCTTCTGATGAGAAACCTGCACTTGCGCCAAATAAAAGACGTCGACGACCACAACATCATCATCAACAAGGGAATAAGCATAACGAACAACACAAGGAGAGTTATTCTGGTCCTAGCAAAAGTGCAATATCATTCCCTGTAGCTGCAGCTGGAGGAGCATCTGCTGTCGCCACTGCTGCAACAAGTGCAATAAATTGGAAACCATTATTAAATCTAGGGGCAATTGGGCTGGGTGGACTTGGAGCATCAACTTTGACAAAACTTGGTCCACTTTTCAACTCTGTTGCTGGATACATGAAGGGAGCATTGGTACCTATTTCCAGGAACGATACACAAGGAGCTGGAACTTATAAGAATTCCAAGAAATCTGGACGAAGACCTTACAATAGACTTCCACCTAAAGAGTCTCCTGTTCTACAACATTCAGAGCCCATTTATATTCCTCTTCATAATACAGATCAACAGAATGAAATTAATCAAAATTTTAGATTTACTTCCAACTCCAATTCTGGAGGGAATGATGGACTTCAACGTCGACCTGTCATTACTCATGCCAATGAACCAAACTTTAGACCATTAGGAAATGGAAGGGAACCTGATCTTATTGCTGGACCATTGCCACCTCCAATTCATCATCATAATCTTCCGGAAGGATATCCTCTGGATAATATCTACAATAATTTTAAACCACCTAATGATAATATGCCTAATTTATTTAGCCAGATGATTAATAACAATGATCATGACGATCGTTTTAATCGTGGTCAACAACAGCAGGATGTTCATAAGAATGGTGATCCTTTGCCACCGGATCAACAACAAAAAAGACCTTCTCATATAACTTTTAATGATCAGAGACAACCAACTGGCCATGAAAGAGAAAGACCTGGATTCAATGAGCATCAACGACCTCCTTTTCCAACAGATTCTAGACCAGATTTTGGACATGATTCTGAAAATTATCAAAATCAAAAACCTCCTACAAATGTCATACACATAGTACCTGGTGAGATGGGTGGTCATATCAATAATAATGAATATCATTCTCATCCTGAAGATCATCCTGAAGGGAAAACTGAATTTGTTCTTCGACCTCTTCAGAATCTTATGAATGGTAGACCAATGTTTGATAATGGTGCTGGCAATGTTCAACAACAACGTCCAGGACTCGTTACACCTGTGTTACGACCTACTATAAGTAGACCACAGAATCCTGATCCTCAGCGAACACCACCACAGGGACCAATGTATAAACCACGACCAGGACCAGCAAGTATTGAGATGATAAATGAAATAAAAGATTCCCAAAGGCCACCACAAATTATACTTCCACAAAGGAAACCCTTTCAAAATCAAAATAACGTAGAACAAAGACCTCCTGGACTTGGACCACGTCCTCAGGGTCCTTTACGTATAAACATACCTGGACTTAACATTCATTCGGATTCAGAACCTCATAGAATCCCTTGGGCTAATAAACATCCGGGTGCAGAAAGATTCAATGAGAATCCGTTTAAAGATGGTAATTTTAATCCCCCTGAAATGTCAGATGATCACAATCATGAACATGAAAATACAGCAGCATCTCATGAATCTTCATTTGAGAATCATTTCTCTCATGGAGCTCAAGATGGATTCTTTAATCAACCTGGATTCATCACTCATGATCACTTCAATGAACTCATGTCAACTCAACCACCTAAAATCCCTAAATATCCATCCAAATTTAAACCTGAACAAGTACGAGGAGGAGAACAACAGCAAGGTCAAGGAAATCAAAATAATAACAACAGAGGGATTATGATGATGGGCCCACCGAAAAGACCACCACCACCATTTAGAAGACCTCTTGATCAAGGTCAAGGATCACAGATACCTCCACAACAGAGTCCTCGTGAACCACCACAAAAGAATCATGAAGGACCAACGAGTGAAGAATCAATTTTCCCACACCATGATGATCATAGTCAAGAGATACATGACGATGACCATAAATTCCATCATGGACAGGGTCAAGGAGAATTAATACTTTATCCTCATAATGGACAAAATAGAGATCCTTTTAGACCAATTCCAGGAAGTAAAGAGCAGGTGCCGTCTAGACCACCGTCATCCCCTCCACGAAATCAACTCCCCGAGGATGTTTTTGGAATGAGGGATAGAGATAGACAGAAGATATTGAATTTTCATCGACCCATAAATCATCATGAAGATTCTGACGAGAATTTCGGAAATCAAAGACCACCACCACGTCCACCTTTACAAAGACCTAATGATAATGATCATGATGATCATTCATTGGAGAATCAGAACCAACGACCACCTCTCATTAATCAAAGGCCTACTAATCTCATTAATCCTGGAAATAACAATGTTGGAAATCGAATAAGACCATCCCCACTCCCACAAAGACCTAACGATCATCCTCTTGATCATCATGATGAACAACATTCATCTGAAGATCAGAATCAACGACCACCACCAATTAATCAAAGACCAAATCTCATTGATCCAGATCATGATCTTGAACACCATTCATCTGAAGAACATCATAATATACCGAGACCACCTCCACCCTTCCGACCACCACAAGTACCACAACCTCCCCAGCATCATCCAAACTCTAATGAATTCAAAGAACATCATAATTCAGCTGAAGACTTGTTTCATAACCAACACAACTTGCATTCTAAACCTCCACAATTACCTCCTTGGCCTAATAATAGTCCTGGTCCTGGACAAATTCCTGGTTTATTCCCTGGTCCAATGAACATTGTTAGACCATCAAATAATAATCAAGCACCAAATAAATCTCCAGGAGGAGGGATGAGAGATGTTCCACCTCTGCGACAACCTCCACTTGCTGCTTCTCGGCCAACACAACATTTACCACCATTTAGGCAAAATCCTACTACTACTTACATTGTTGAGGAAGATCATCATGAAGATGAACATGACCATCATCAACAACACCAGGAACATGAATCTGGAGAAGAAGAACATGAGAATTTCCTAAATAATCATCGCCATGATTTAACTACATCTCATCCACGGGAACATTCCAATGATCTTCGTCCTAAATTGGTTATAAAAGAGATTCCAACACGTCCTGCTGTACCTTTCCAGAGGAGATCAACGACCACTACAACATCATCTCCAACGACCCCCATTCCCAGCTCAACAACTACTCAAGAATCTGCAGGAAATAATCCATCTACAAATAGAGCATTAATTTCACGTCTATTTATTCGTAGATTTACAACTACTACTCCAGCACCACCAAATCGTAATGGAGATTCTTCAACTACTTCAACAAGCTTCCCAAGATTTGTTCCACCATGGGCTGTTAAAACAAGAGCAACAAGTACTCCAGCCTCACCAACAACATCCACATCAACTCATCGTATTCTAAACAACGAGGATGATGATGGGGTTGAACAAAGTACCCCCATTCTAAAGCTAAATGAATTGTTGAATTTTGAAGAGAAATTCAAACAAAAGTATGGACAAAGGGGTCGTCCAGGAATTCAGAACCGGAATGATAATTATACGACAACCACTAGTAGTCATTCCCAAGATGTGGAAATACAAATTGATGATTACTCTGATGAAATGGACGAAGATAAAGCATCATCAAATATGACCCTGTTGAGTAAACATGATCCCCAGGATCATCGTCATCATCCGAATCATCATCCAGTTCACAAACCACCAATTGATGTCACAAAATACCTTAAAGATGTTGATCATGATGAATTTGGTCAGTTGTATCAAGGTACAGAGGATCAAGATACCATTATAGATCCTATAAGTCAAAAGATAATCAAATCTCCCATAATGCCACGAAGGAATATATCTGGGACACAGTTCATGAGAAGGTCAACGACAACAGAAGGTCCAAATGATGATGAAACGACCACCATCGTCACCTCTACCACCACCCATAAATCAGAAATTTTAACTTCATCGGAAGAAGATGAAGTGTTGAAGAGGTACACTGTTCCAAATGACATGGTCTTTGTATCGTCACCTGCACCTCCATCATCTAAATTATGGTGGCCAACGACATTCCGTCCTAAACAAATGAGTAATGAGATAATCAATGATGATGATGATGAAGACGATAAACGAGCTACAACATATCGTCCAAATAGTAGACCATCAGCACATGACATTCTTCTTCAACCATCATCTTCGGAAAGGGTCCTTCATGTTAATAGACGTCCTTTCATACAGACAAGACCAACTAATAGTCCTCGTCCAGCTCCACAAGGGGGTATGGCGTCATTCTACGATGATGACGATGGAACTGCACAAATCAAGGTAAAGAATTCAGAAATACATAAACTTCCACCCTTTACAAAGAGACCCGGTGGAGGACTTGGAATTGCTCTTGTCAGACCAGAGGATCTTGAAGAGTACGAAAAAGGATTCTCAAGAGACAAATTGAATAAAGTTGAAGATACGATTAAAGAATATCATGAGGATTATGATGAGAGTTCTTTAGAGACGGTTCCTTCAGGAGGACTTCCAACTCTTCAGACTAAACTTCAACCCCCAGGCCAAATCCCAC
>JAQFZB010000860.1:0-10412 GCA_034695165.1 Desoria trispinata | reverse complement strand
CCTGGGGTGCTGGCTGATACATATTATTTGATACAAAATAGGGATGACGATATGGTGACGATACTTTGTTATGATGGTGTGTTCGTCCTTTCATCAAGTCAACTTATATCAGGACACCATCAGCCATAACTCAGATAAATTACTGCCAATGTTTGGGCTACAATAAATGATTATAATCTTTCCGAACTGCTCGGAAACACGCTTCACATAAGGTTCCTTCATAACTAACATGCCTACAAAATAATCGTTCATAATGTCCTGATGTTTACACACTATTATTATTTGGGCCACAACCATTTAAAATTTCTAAAGGATTCTTCTTCAATCATTATGGATGAAAATACTTTGATGCGTTATAGAGATCTATATATAGTGAATTGTGTAATGGAGAGTCTAAAACGGAAATGAAGTTTTAACGCTCCTCATAATAATTACAGGACTGGACTTTTTTTTAGATGCGCTCCATTTAATTATATGACACGTACTTTAAAATTATACTCCTAATTTGTAATTTTGATGATGCTGCAAAATTTGGAATTCGTCGAAAGTTTAAATTAATTTATTAGCTTTTTAATTAATTGTGTTAATTTGTATTACATACCTTATCTTCATATTTATACGAATATATACATAAAGGTAAAGTGAACGGAAGACAAACAAGGTTTAAAATGGCTATAAAGGTGGTGAAGTGAATTTAATGTTTCTCTTGTTACTCAGCTCACCAAACTTGTTAATTACTTGTTAAAGTCATTGCCTCGTAAAGGTAAGTAAAAAACACAAAAAATTATTATAATATGGGTAGGCATAATAATGTTTAACATTTCTTTCAAATGTGGTGTTTATGTTAAAGAATTTAAGAAATAAAAAATGAAGCAAGTTAAGTAAAACCGAAGTAAATTATATCACGTTCATGCAACTTCCGTAGAGCATTTATGTCTTCTTCAGACAGCGAGTGTTGTTTATACATGACTATTACTGGTGAAGTAAAAGAATTTGCCCAATTTCTCTGCTCTCTGACTTTGATCCTGTAATCAGTTGAAATTCGCTAGTAAATTAACTCAAATTAGGGAATTTCAGAAAAGAAGCACGTTCAACAATGAGCAATGTTTTTTCTTCTCTTTCTGGTTTCTTCAAGAAGAGGGGTTGAAGAAGCTAAAGTGTTATCGATTGAAAAAGACATATCTCGACTCGTCAGTAATTATATGACTTTCCGACTTTGAGAAGAAGGAATATTATACTATTCAGTTTTTACGATAAGCAATCTTCCTGAATTATTCTACTTTTGACTTGTGAGTTTTGTCGCAGACTTACAAAAGTGGGGAGGACTGATTTGATTCTTTATGCAAGAGGTTTGTTAAACTACAGTGTGAAAGTTGTGGAGAAAAAAACAGGAATAAAATTCATGCTATTAAAATCACCTTAAAGTTACAGTTAGAACTGGAGCTCTAAAGCCATAAATCTCGTAGAATTTACGAGTACAGTTAAGACCGTACTACTACCACAGCACCATAAAGAGATTTTATTTGAGGCATTCTTCTTTCGATAAAAGCACAGTTGTAAGTATTATGCGTCTTCTCCTTCGAAATGAAAGTGTACGTACGTACGTGTGGCGTGATTCAAGTCTTCATCATCTGATTTCGTCAAGTTAGCTTGTCCCATTCCTATTCATTTCTATTCATTTCCATTATGTAAATCGGAGAAAGCGAGCCGGAAGAGAGATCAATGGAAGCATCGTAAGAGGAAACCAAGCTATTCATTCCTCGAATTCCAAATTCAACGATATCAAAGAATAGATGAGTTATTATTGTACTTGACTCATAGACGTGATGAGTAGACAAGTAGACTTTTACCAAGTACACGAAATGTATCTCCCGGATGAAGATGAATGAGTGAATAGAAGAATATCAGAAATTCATCATGAATCACACGTTCAGCTCAACATTTATCTTGAGAAATTTTTGCTTTTTATTCTGATGTTTAACCACTCATTTACATTCATATTGAGATATGAACCAATAATAATCCTTACGAATATGTATTACTCATAAAACTTTGGAGTAAAAGTCCCCATGTTTATAAAAGAGTTGGTATTTATAGTAAGTTGTAGCATAGAAGGAGATATACGGGAGTTCATCATTGACAGTAAAGATTATTGGGATACTTGACTTGTGTAAGTTTGAAATTTTGATTATATTGGTAATTCAATGTGATGATTGTATGTAGTACGTGTCATTTAGAATATTCCAAAATTGACTAGGAGCTCTGTCTGACGGTTATCTGACTTTTGGCTTATGTGGGCTCATTATGTATGTATCAAGTGGTCCAAGGGGTTGATGGATCACCGCTGCGGTAGGCATTTCATTTCCCGTATTCTTCCAACTCAAATGAAGAGAAAATCTTCAATACTTGAGTCAAAATCTGGTATTCGTTGAATACTTCTTATTTTTATTCATGATACCATAAAACCTCATCAATTCAGCTTATCTCCAATAAATTGTATCTTAACCTATAGGTACCTTGAAATACATTTCTATTTCAAGAATTGCTTGGTGTATAAATGGGTACCTTAACTTTACAAAATTGTCATGAATTTATTTATTTTTGTTTTAGATTTAACAGAATTAGAATTTTTGTAAAAGCTTTTAAAAATTGAGACACTGTAACTAATGGTTTAATTCAAACAAGTAATCTACTATTACACCATAATATTATGCAAGCTATGCCATTGCCCAGATCCAAAATGCGTCTAGGATTGAATTGTTTGTTGTTGTTAATGTTTTGAGTTTACATTATGATAATGATTGCAATTTCAAGTTTCAATCCAAATTATGTTAACTTTATGGCGCCTATATGGTCTTGTATATATATTATTTAAATCTGGATTTTTAGCTCGTGCGGAAATTATGATGTTTGTTAGCCGAGTATCAAAGACTATACAGATTGCATAGGAAATAAATGGATTGTATATAAAGCATCGTGTGCGTACTGTAAAAATGTATTCGTATCGCCACGTTAACTCACAAGTACGTGTCGTAAACGGTTGGGCTACTCCATGGAGTTAGTTTGTTGTGGATATCATCTTCGGAAAATTGGCTAAGCTTTTACAGACTTGACTTATCGTTTCCAACAACCATCATTCAACTCTTTCTTCTTTCATTTCCGGCTTTAGCGCAACGCACTGAATCTTAAATGCTTTTAATTTCCATTGAGATACATTTTCTCTCTGAAAATCTCTCGTATTCCCAATGACTTTATACTAATGGTTGAAAATACATTACATTACTAAAGTATATTATCACATTTTCAGACCCTCGACTCGATACTCATTCTGCAACAATTACCGTGAATTCAATTTTGATATCAAAGAGAGAATCTCTGTTGAGACTGAGAGTTATTGAGGATTTCATTCTATATATATATAATTTAAAGGATGTTGCTAAACCTGGTAATATTGTCATAATTTCCCGTTCCCAAAATGTCTCAAACCAAAAGAGAGAAATGAAACCACTTTTACCATGATCATCATTTTCATTGAAATCAAAGAGATTTGAAAATTGAAAGACGGAAGGAAACGAACGAATCGAGAAACTGTTAGCTAGAAGTTTTAGAAGGGTTTTCATGTTATTTTCGAAATTGAATTCAATGCCACAAAACCATATCTGATGTACGCGTTAGACACTTATGACGACTTCTTCTTTTTGCAGCAATCTACTAGAATCCAATCCAATGCCTCTTGACTTTCTGAAAATGCTGAAAAACTATAATGATTGGTGACAAGATATTCTTCTGTGTCTCTTTGATAATAATATGTCTATTTTCTCATTTTCAGAAGAGCCAGAAATCGGATACGTCTCCCAAAACTCTTTAATGCGATCTTTTATATTCTGGTGAAAGGGTGAAATTGTGTCTTCTCATCCTCGTCACATCAGAAGAGAGAACAATAATACCCCAATAGCAACCAACTAGTGACAAAAAGGATTGACGCAGTCACATCGATCAGGGAGAAAAGAAGCGAAACCAAAGAGAGTCCACAAAATATGATGGAGTTGTCTCATGGAGATCTAGATTTCGTTTAATCCAAGTCAGTTCAGTCTCTTCTTCTCTCTTGTCTCTTCTGCTGTATCGTTCATGACTTAAGACTGACGTATACGTGGATTTCCAATAAGCAATAAGCAACAGACGAGACGATGAAATGAGACTGAAGCGAGAATTGAAGATGATTTCACAAAAGATTGACATCCAAAACTGTCAAATGAGAGACAGAGTGAGGAAGAATTCCAACTCGGATTCTCGTTGATAAACTATGTCTTTTCTTGGCGTTCGTGAGCCGGCCAGAAAATCAGAAAATGAATTCTCTTCTCTCTACTGCTATAAACTAATAACAAATATCCACCATGAAATGATACACATTGATGATAGAAGACCAACTAAGAGACATTGACAAGTCCACTCATTTTTTCCCCTATTTTTTAACTGTCGTCCAAAGTCACTGAGTCCATTCATTCAACAAAATCCGAGTGGCAATGATTAAACCAAAATACAATGACCAACAAAATACACAATATTCATTCAGCTTCAAATGCCCCATGAGTTAAAAACTTGCGATGGAGAATTTCCCTTTGAAAAATGGCAATAAATGGATAAATTCAGATCCTGTCATTTATCACATCATATTCATATCTCAATAATAAAGTTAATGAAAAACAACAAAAACAGGGATCGTTTGTTGAACCATGTCGCCAATACATACAAGATACAAGGGGAAAGAAAGTTAAAGGGGTGAAATATCACATGAGAAGCAGCAGAAGAGGAAGATGGAATGGATTTGTTTGGCCAGTCTATACACACAAGAAGAAAGTCGTAGCGTGTCTGTGTCTATTTATCATAGAAGAATTTTAAGAATGAAATCCAATGAAACGAAATAAGTCTACACATTTTTCTAACATTATCAGACCGTCCATGCCATCATCATCATAACCCTTCAGGATTTATCCGCTATTCTATTTTGACACTTAAGTCTCTCAACATTCAACTCATCTCCTAAAAAAAACTCTCAATCCTACACTTTCTTCGTTCTCTCTATGTGAGGTAGTTCTTGGATTTATACTCTTCGTGTGGCTATCAGTAAATCCTGTCGTCCATCCAATCATTTTCAAACAGCGTCTCACTTCAACTTGACACTGACTCTATAATTGACCTCAACTTTTGTCAAAGAGATTTCAATTTCGAGTTTGACTACTCAAAATGAACCGGAATTTTCCTTCTTTGACAATGTCCAGTTTCTCATACAAACATTTCAATCCTTTAACCCTCCTCATTTATTGGGATTTATTGAGTTCAACGAGTTTCTTATGTATATTGTATTCAATTCTTGATATATAAAGTTTTTTTTTGAAAAAGTCTGAATTCTAAAAGATTTCAAAGAAAACACATTCAACTCACTCTGGGGATTTTGATTTTTTTTTCAGAGAATTAAAAAAGTTCTATAAAAATGTATAGTTATTCTAACGTAGTCTATAAAAATGCCTCCCTCAATAAAATGTGCAATGTTAAGGATAAACAACCTATAGATTGGTTGTTAGATATGCTAAATTTTAATAGCCACAATGTACTTTGAAATTGTTGCTAGTTATATGGACAGTTAAGTAAAATGAAAGAAGGTGATTGAATTTGTTCGACATCGTAATGTTTGTTTAATGAGGGATCTGATGTAAAGAGAGTTGTGGCAATCATCAACCATTCAACCAAAGGCAGGCCCATATAAGTGTCGTTGAGAATTTATCATCTCAGATTGCCATTAAAGGTTTACTATCAGTGTAAACAATCAACACTTGGATCATAACTCTCAAACTTAATCATTATTTTTCAAATTGGCAATAAATTGTGGTATAAAGTACCCCGTTACCAGCACTAAGTAAGTACTATAGAACTTTTAGAAACAAGGGTATGATTAAGATCCGAATTAGGAATGAGAAGAGTGCACAATGCTTGCACGAAATGTAAATAAGAAACGCCTTCTGATCAACACATCACATCGTTACACATTTCCTTCTTGGATCTCAAAACTCAAAATTGGTAGAGAGAAGAAAAATTGATAGTTTTTTTATTTCATTTATCTATATTGTGCTTAATTGAACAGAAACAAAAGAATGGACGATGGAACAAGAAAGTCGCTGTGTTTGGCTCACGAACTCACTAGCACCTCCTGTACAAGTTGTGGATGCCAATCATATCATGAGTGAATGCTCTATAGAAAATGAAGAATCAAAAATAAGATGATGATGGTGAGATTAATGAGATTGTAGTTGTATTAAAACTTCGTGAATAATAATAATATCTGAGAATAGTGCATATTTTTAATCACATAATGGCCATGTATTAGTATGCATTCGTATATTTTGCCCATTATCCATCGCTATCAATTCGATCCATACTTTGTAGTTACTTACATGAGAACAATCTGCATAGGTTAATCAGACAGGATAATAGATTTTTCGCTTTGTGGTTCTATAGTCATTATGCTGTCGCTGTCATTATAAATCAGACATTGCGATCACACACAACAGCCCACGTTTTCACAGTCAAACCCCTATCTAGATCTAGCTAGCCCTTTGGCGAAAATCTATTGGGAAAAAATAATAATAATTCTTAAACATTATATTAGCTATATGGAAAAATTCATGGTTCAAATTCAAGACTGATCGATTCTCTCTCACTAGGATCCCATAATCTTGATCCACTCCTCACCTTACGAGACATCACAATAGGTCAGTCATACGAATTTTAAAGTATCTATTTATTTATCAACATATCGTTTATTCTCGATGTTGAAACCGTGATGATGGAGATTCAGGTGATGATATGATGACGACGACGATGAAAAAAGGTGTTCCTTTTAAAACCCTTGTTTTAAAAATGAATGAATTTAATCCTTTGTTTTTTTCTTCTAACCTTCGACCCAACACACCCTAATCTTAAAAATTATCTTGGAAGTCATCGTTGATCGGAGAGTTCCGTAAATACAATATTTTACAATTCTCTCCCTCTATAGCTATCCTTTAAATATTTTATTTTGAAATCCTTTAATTAATACCTATTGAAAGACACCCTGGTTGATCTCTTGATCCAAGGATTTCTGTTCTGTTACCCAACCAATATGCTATTTATAAATGCACCAGAGAGACCCTTAAATGTCGAGTTATCTAAAAGGCCACACGTCCAGCACATTTCTTTTAGCTTTAAGTATTTTCAACTTTATTTCATCCTGTCATTCCGATCTCTATCTTGTTCCAATGGGTTCTTCTCTGCGCTCTGGTAATAAGCCTTAGCAATAATATTGAATATTATACGAAATAAAAGACTCCACATGAACAGCAAAACACCCAATGTCATTACTATGTTTTAGTTTCACATTAACACCTCTGAAAAACATTAGTTTTAATCTAGATTCTTATTTTATTTGTATTTTTATTGCCCCACAAGTAAGTGCATCAACAACACAAAATTTATATTTATATCCCATTAATTTTTTATATATCGTTTGTTTTCTTAAACGAATTCAGTAAAAGTGTTGTTTTACTATGGCATAAGTATAATTTAATTACTATCTCAACTCAAAATAACATCGGTTTACAAAATGTTTCAAAATCAAATTCAAACTTATTTTAAGGTACTATTTTGTACGAACTTTTCCATAATTTATTTATTCTGACTTGAGTTAGTTTTTGAATACTGGTAAATTTTAACAATATATTTAATTTTTAAATAACCGTCAAATGTTAAATAGTTTTCACACAACAGAGTACATGAAAACATAATTTACAGCTCATAAAGTAGGCACGATTTGATGTGATTATGATAGAAGTAGAAACATCGCCATAAGTAATTGAGAAGGCTTGCCCATTGTTAACCAGCATATCTCATTAAATATCCCAACGAGAAGAGCAAATGGAAGCTGAATGTGCACTTATCCTAAAACAAATCATTATATTTTGTCTAACCATGAATTTTCTTTTGTCTGCACTTGAAAATCTTAAAAACAATCTGATTTTAAGGTTTTTTTATTCCAACTCTTCTTCCTCCGGTATTTTTCACTCCCCACTACTTTATCTGCCTGCTGCAGAACCACACAACGAACACAAGAATACATTCAAAATCATTTTCTGATTCAATATTAAATTCCTCACCATTACTAGTAATTCTATGTTGAAGCAGAAGTTACACATTTTACTCAGAAAAGTTGCATGGAATAATAATTTCAAAGATCTTAAATCTTGTTCGAGTAAAATAACTAATGGTTGATGGCCTAGTAGAACTAAGCTTTAAAATGATTACGATCATCACGGCCATGCATGCATGTCGATATTTCCGTACCAAGTCCACAGATAAGTAGCAAAAAGTCTTTCTCCTTCTCAATATCCTGCAAAGAATACTAAGAAACATCTTGAAATCTATATAGTGCTAATAATTCTTTTAATTTTCATTGTATTCAACATCCTTTCCTAAAAATCAATTCATAATCAAATCTCAGGAACTTTATTATTGCATGAAAGTGTAAAATAAAATTTCCTTTTCAAATCTAAATTCGTAATGAATTCCAAAAAAAACGTTTTTAAAATCCTTGTAAAAAATTAATGTAAAATTACATAAAATGATGTGATTATATCTTTTAAAAACCTTAAACAAATTGTAATCCAGAATATTTTAAGAAGAGATGTTATCAAGTTATTGAAAGTGGCTAGTATGTTAAATGTCGATTTTGGATTTAAATTACAAGCAACACACTCGTGTAATATTATAGATACTATAGCATTATGGACACTTGAGCAAGGCAATAAATTAGTTTCATAATTTCTACCTTCAGTGAGAAGCGTCAAGTTAAGGACTGTAATGGGCGGTTGTGTGCCTAAGAATGCTTGTTAACATCATGATTTCCTTTCTTATTATCGATATTCATAATTTAATCAGAATTATTTAGAAAAACCGGTCCAAAGAAATAAAAGGTTATATACTACGCTCTTCTGTTCTGGTTGAAAGATGCATGCAGATTATAGATATGAAAAGCTTTTCATCAATTTTAGAGATCAGAAGGTCTATAGTGTTTTCTGTAATGTAATGACCAGTTGGATCTCCTTCCTTCGTAAACATCAAGTTAATAATAATCTTAATACTTACATTAAAAAGTGTTAACAAGCATTAGTTTTAGTATCATGAATGACTGTTATATTTTATGAGGAGCATAACGCGGATCTACTACCGAGAGACCCAATATTTCATTTCTGTCCTGTCAAATAAATAAACTAAGTAAATCATTTCCATTTGGGTAAATGATGCTCCAAACCAAACACAAGAGTTGTTATGTTGGCGTACTTGTGCCTTAATACTAATGTTTATCCTAAATTGAATTAAAATTTTACTCTTATTTGTTCAACGACAATAATGCAAATATATGGGTTTTTACTTGTTTAGTCCTAATTCTTCATTTAAAAACAAATTAATTATCGTCACACTTTGAGAATTTTATGAAACCTTCATGAAAATGTGATATTTTTGTGAAACAGAACTGAAACAGGGTAATTTTTTATCAGATTCAGACTGTTTATGAAGTAAACCAAGTTCCCGTCCAACCTTTTTGCATGATCTTGATTGCTAGATATTATGTGCAATTAATTCAATCGCATGTTCAACAAATCTCTTAACAGTAAATTAATCGTTTTCATAATTCGTTTAAGCTCTTTGACTTTGCTGGTACGATTATTATAGTTACAGTTAAAATGACGAACGATGTGTATTTATTACTCTGTATGTATGTATACCACACAGTAGAAGGATGAGCGTGATAAATAATATTATGCCATAGGATCTAACTAAGAAACCTCGGAATAATCTTCCTAATCTTTCAGTTTGGATTTACTGTGCTCTTCTATAACATACACCTTAGCTAAGCTCAAAGATAAGCTAAAAGATAGGAGTACAAAGTGGTCTGATAGGAATAATCTGCAGTCATCTAGGCATCTAAGTATCTTTCTGAGAGAGTTTCACATGCAAACCAAAAACTCAACGATCTTCCATTATAATACACAGTTAACGTAATCTTATCTCTGGATATTATCACTGAGATTGGACACATCCGTAGTTCTTATCAGTAGAAATAAATTTCATGATAGTAAGTAGTTGCTTTGTGTGTCTTTCTGTGTTAGAAGTTACGATGAAGCTCTCCTAAAAATAAAATCTCAACCCAACTTACCTATTAGTAAACTTATGAGGGTTCAGAATTGCATGCATACACATGATGTGAAGGGACACAACAGCACAATAAATGCACGAAAACTATTTCATGTGGGAAACATTTTGTATTATTCACAAGAATGTCGTGGTTATATATGTTTATAAAGTTTCAACTGCATTGCCTT
>JAQFZB010000859.1:0-10414 GCA_034695165.1 Desoria trispinata | reverse complement strand
AAAAAGGCTTTATACATATAACAATTGTTTGAAGATGAAACAGGACTGTTGTTAATCAAAACTTCACAATTTGAAAAGATGGATTTTAATTTTAGTACATTTTATAGCAATATTTAAATTATATACTCACTATATTAATAATTTGTAAATCACATTCAGCAGCTTTCTCTTATTACTGATTAAGACGGTGGAATCCACCAATGATGATGATGTGCTGGGGTCAACTGTACGCTAAATATGATGGATTTCAATTAAAATAATATTTTAATTTCATTAATAATAATAATGGTAATTATCGAATGACGACGACCGCTAATGGTTTGTTGAATTTCCATAATTTTAGTTGTTTTGGATATACTATAGAATTCTAATATTATTAATAAATGTAAATAAATCAAATCGAGAAAATGGCTACCATAACCAAAGCCAGTTTTTTAATATGTTTTCTTTATATTCAACAATGTATATTGGTATTTTCTTTTCTTCTTCATATTGTGTAGATAGACGTATTTTTCCATCGAAATATTTTGGCGGAAATCAGTTTTGAAAGTTTGAAATAATAATGTAATTTTTTCTATTCTTGTAATTAATATATATTCCCTTATTTTTTTTAAAATATATTTTTTAAGATTTCAATTGAAGCTATTTAATATTTTATTAAATTCACTATTTGGTAATTTTTTCAATTCGGCTGGAGTGTCAAACTCAAGTATTCTTCCATCCTGCAATATGATAATTCTGAAAAAGAAATAACCTTAAGATTAAAACTAAATAACAAACAAGCGGGTGTATTGAGTTTAGTAAGGCGAGGCTTCATTGTTTTTTCTGAAATTAGTACCTGTCATAGTCAAAAATGTTGGTTAAACGGTGAGCAACGGAAATAACTGTTGAATGCTTGAAACAATTGTCAATTGTTTCTAAAAAAAGCTTCTCAGTTTTTGAATCAAACTGAGCACTTGCTTCGTCAATGATTACAATTTTAGACTTTCGTAGTAAAGCTCTGGTGATACTGAGTAATTGAAAATGACCATTACTAAATTTAAATACAAAAGTTTAGATTATGCATATACAAATTGCATGCTTATTTGCATAGAAATTGGGTCAAGTCTAACCTCATAGTAGTCATTGTTAAATTTATGCTTTCGTCTAACTTTTTCGGAAAATTTGATACAATTTCAAGTAAACCCGACTGTTCCAAAGCTATCCAAATTGTTGCATCATCGATTATGTTCAGAGGATCCAGGTTCTCACGAATTGTTCCAGTGAAAAACATTACTTCCTATAAAGAGAATTACCAGGGTGTATACTAAATCAAATGATCTACCAGGGTATGAAAAAAATACCTGAGGAATTATTGAAACTGCACTTCTTACAACATTGACGGGTAACTGAAATATAGAAAGGTCATCTATTGTGATTGATCCTGAGGTTATATCTACAAGCCTCAATAACGACTGTACAAATGTCGATTTCCCCGAACCAGATCTTCCAACTTTATTTAAAATTATTTTATATAAATTTCAGACTATACTAAAATATTGAATATTTCAACTGAACTTACGAATACAGATCTGGAAACAAAAATAAATTAATATTCTGATTTGAATGCCTTCATTTTTTAATTACCTTCTCATTTTCCTTAATTGCACAACTATCAATTGCTAACGCATCCTCATTTGCGTTATTATGTCTAACTCTCAAGTTTTTAATTTGAATGTTAGCTGACTGCGGCCAATTCTGATTAATTTCACTATTTCCTTTAGATTCCTGACATTTATAAAACTAGTTAGAATTTTCAAAAGTTTATAACACTGCATTATTACCTCTTTCATTTGTTGAACAGATTGTACTCTTTCAATAGCTATGAAATTGGAATCCAAATCACATGTTAGTTTGACTAAATAATTTAAAAGCTGCGTGACTTGAATGGAAGCTGAGATTGCCAGCGCTGCTAAGGAAGGCTCATTTGAGATTTCAGTTGTGCTCACTACTAGAGCGACAACTGTTACCAGTATAACACTCAAAATATCAAGTCTGCATTTAATCCACCTAAAATAATAATAACTAAAATGTATGTTTATCGGTATTTATAATTAAATACTTTTTTTAAATGTCCGCGTAAGAATTATAAAATTTTAAGAATTTTACTTACAGAGTTGCCTCCATTTGGATTAAGTAAAGGTACTTGTTTCTCTCAATTTTATTGAAAATGCATTGCAGTGCATACTTTTTAACGTCAAAGGAACTAAGAATTTTCTTTCCTTTTGATAGCTCTTCTACTAAGCTGTAAATGGGTGTCCTGCTCTCAGATTCCAATGTTTGGAAAAGGCAAGCAATTTTGGAATAAAATATCTACAACGGATCATATTATTATTACATTTCATATTCATAGTACACCGCTGCATACGAAACTGAAAAGTCACCTGAATTGAAATATAAACAGCGGTAACAGGAACTATGAAAAATGCTAACATGGGTACCGCATATAATATTTGAAATGTTGATCCCAAAATAAGAAGCGAATTTAATATAACCGATTGCATATTTTGTGGAATATTGTAATCAACCGTGTCAACATCTTTTGAAAAAATGTTAGTAAAATGACCCACGGATAGCTTCTGAATGCAATTCAGAGGAACTCGTAGCAAATGCCGGAAGGCATGACAAAATATATTATTACCAACGTTTGAGTAGATGCGAAACAGGAAAATAGTTCCCAGGAGTAAAAAGAAACCTAGAAAAGATAATTTAGATTAAAAAATTTAAATTAATATAATACAGACGAATTAGAGCTTTACAGTTTAAAAACCCTGCTACACCAATTATTATCAAATTGGTTTCAACTGAGTAATGGTTCTCAGTATCTATGGTCCATTTTGATATCCAAATATACGAGAAAGTTAAAGCCCCTATTAAAACAAAAATTTATATTAAAGAAAAATTTATAAAAAAGATATATTAGACAATCATGGCTTGAAGTTTGCTTGAACACATTGCTTATATATATTATTTTTCTGTCTGTCGATGGGCAAAATTTCGGGAACCCGTAATCCCAGTCTTGTGGAATAAAAATATAACTGATTAACAATATTGGGAAAAGCTGTCTTAAATTTTTCTTAAATTAAACAACTTCAACACTACAGGATCTCATTAATAATGATCTCATACATACAAAGAACTGACGTGAAAAAGTGTTTGAATTTACCTTTGCATTTTCTTAGTCAAACCTTTCCATATACGATTTATACACCTCTGATGAAGTTTCAAAACCTCAAGAAATATTAGTAACTATAACTAGAAAATTGATTTTCAATGGCATCCTCGATAACCGTACTATCTAATTCTCAAGAAACTGATTTTTAGATAGTGGTCTTTAAACTTTTATTTTGTCAAATTACCAGCTATTTTTTTTAACTAACGTTGAGGGATTCATAATATCACTTTCAATTAAATGTGAAAAGCTTTATAAAATATTGCAAAAACGTTTGATATATAGTCGATTTACCTGTTGACAGCAAAGTAAGACAATAGCCAATGCTTCCCAACTTCCTTAGGGATGCTAATAAATACGTTAAAAACGGGTTGCGTTTCATTAGCGGCTCTACGTCTCTACTTTCCGGCTCATCTGTGACCTGAATTACGACATGCCATGTAAGATTTAAAAAATAAAATAAGCAAACTTTTTTCTAAGTTACGTTTTTGAACTTTGGAGTTGCCGTTGAAAACATATTGTTCTGCGCAACAGAACTTTGTGTATTAATCCTCTATTTAAAGAATATTAACATTTAATTGCGTTTTAAAATTCCTAAAATTTGTCGATTTTAAATTACCGGAAATTTGTTTCTCGAATTGCCATAGTTGATAGATATAATACCTGCCGGTTCTACTTCTATAATAATATCCGCCTGAGATTTTATATGGGGATCGCTGGTGCATATTATTCTAGTTTTGGAACTACAGAAACCAAAATTTCCAAAAACGTTGTCAAAGAGGTTCTTCCTTAATCTTCCATCCATTGCACTAAAGGGATTGTCAAGAAAGAAAACATCGCTACCGCTATAAACTGCCCGAGCTAATGCCACTCTCTGCTGTTGTCCTCCTGAAAGAAATGAACCTGAAGGACCTATTCTTTCATTCATTAGTGCTTCAGATAGTCCAAATTCTTGTGCTGATATTTTCGTTAGTTCAGTGACAAGTGAATATAGCTTTTCATTGTAAGGTTTAAAAAATAATATATTATTTTTGATTGAGTCATCGAATAGCCATGGTGTTTGTGGAACGTATCCTTGTACAACCTTTTCAAATAATTTAAAACTTTAAATTTTACTAATAGAGTTCTTGCCACGTCAACTTAAAACTTATTACTTACAACATACAAATTTTATATTTTAAGTTTTACATCAAATTTTTATGGTTTGCGTTATTATAAACTTAAATTTATGACGTACATAATTAAATAGTTAAATACGTACATAATTAAGTTATATATTATAATATGTCCCTTTTGTGAAGTTAAATTAAAATTTCAAATTTATATCTAAAGTCATAAGTTTTAACTTTGAGTTGCTCCCAACTCTTTAAATTATAAATCGTTCACATGCAAGTACAATTATAATAATTTTGCGTCATAAGCTTTAAGTTCACCTACTCTAATAATATTTTATTGGTAGAATATCTTTTTTATCTTTATTACCTTTAATGAACTGTTCGTTTTTGAAAACTCCAACTTTCTCATTAGTGCATTAAGAATGGTAGTTTTTCCAGAACCAACAACTCCGTCTATGGAAAAGTATTTAATTTAAAACTTGAATCCTCGCAAACCATGCATATTATAGATTCACAAACCTATCACGACAAGGTCACCCGTAGTAATTCTAAGATTATGATTGTCAAACTTATTTGTCAAATTTTGTAACACATCTAAATCCGTAACATAACGTAAACTATTCAAAGGGCTTTTTCAGAATATACATTTTGATATATACCTTTAAAATCCGATGAGATTGTACCAAATTCGGTTGAATACAAATATTCCGAAATTCGAGAGTAACATACTGTAGAAGTTGACAAAAGCGAGAAAAGATTTGGTAGCCTGAAAAACAGGTGTCGTTTTTAAAATGAAATATACGCAGTTTATTTTAAAACGTAGAATTTCTTACGTTGCAATTGAAACTGAAATCATGTTGACAATTGTAATTATCAAAAATGCTGTTGACGCATTTAATTCATTTCCTAATATAAAAGTAAACGTAGCAATGACTGAAAACGTTACGAAGAAGGAAGTTGTGCTGCTCAAAGTTATCATAAAAGAAAGGGCAGTCTGGGCATGCTTGATGACGGAAAGCTCTAAAAATCTGAACTTGGAAACCAAATTTTCAAAGTATGATTCCCAAACATATACTTTCACCATCTACGTCAAAAATTAAAATTTTTATTTTAGGTCAGGAATTTTTATTTTACTTTAGTTCACATTACCTTAAATTTGGTAATAATCTCAATAATGCTATTTGTTCTGCTGTCCTTTAACTTAAAATGTTGCAATTGTGATTCAAAGTAGCATTTTGCAAGACCACATTTCAAAAGAACAATTGCAACTGTTGCTATTAAGGCTGCAATCGATGCCTTTCCTGTATCTTTACTAAGCAAAATGATTGCAAGTACAATTTGAAGAGGAACAATCCACATGCTATGGAATTGAATGGAAAAATCCACAAGTTTTTGTGAGTCTGTTCCAAGAAGGTTTAATACTTCCCCTTCCGCTTTGGAGAAAGAAAACATATTAGAATAGTTATAAGTAAAAGTAAAAATAAGGCATAAAAATGGGGAGTAAAAATAATTAGAAGTTTAGAAGTAATTACAATTTGAATTTAAACATTGATCAGCAATGGCATTGTATAGAAAGCTTCGGAAAGATACGGCAGAGGCAATGGAAAGTTTCCAGTACATGAGTCCACAAATATTTTTTAACGCAATGCTACATATGAGGATGGATAAATATAAACCAATTTTCCACTGCTGCTTTTCATTATGTTGCATCTCATCTATCAAAAGACTTGTGAAAATGTGATGGTCATATTATTTAAATTTGCTTTCTTAATTTTTTATATAATTAATCAAATGTGGTACCTTAGCGCTTGCGGCGCAACAAAAGCTAGAGTCTCTTGAGAAAAACGCAACATTCCGCTGACAATAATGTGAACTTTATACAACCGGAAGTATGCTCGGATTAGGCTTACGCGTGTTTTCCTAGATTACAAAAATTGTTTAGATTGTACTATCTGGTACTGAATATACGGTTATTTTTTAATAAATCAGCGTATACTTATGCATTTTGTACGGCAAAATTTACCCACTAAGGATGTATCGCTGTTTCAACAGGGAAACCTTATTTCTTCGCTTCATAATCTTTATAAGGTGACTGACTACAAGTTTGCTTTTCGTTTTATCATATATTAATCGAAACACATAAGGATCCATCCATAGATAAAACAGTTGCATGATATGGGATTTTAACGGTCGATTCTAGATGCAAAATCAAATTAAAAACACATAAATGTTATCTTCTCTGAAAATAGCGATAAAAGCTTACATCAATGTCACACGAGCAAAGGATTCCAAAAATGTCAATGTAACACAAGCTCAGGTGTTGAAACAGCATCATAGCAAATACTGCTAAATGGAGAATTGCTGAAGCAGTGAATCTTTTCTATTTCATAAAGGGACATTGAAAAACTAATAAATGTAAATAACGATTAAAATTAAAACAAATGTTTTCAGAATTTATTTTTAAAATGTTAAAAAAACTGTATACGTTGTATTTAATAATCAATAATAATTTATGCGCCCCCTCTATCAGTCGATTTATTTCCGATGTTAGTAGAAAAAATTCACTCAAATAGTTTAGGTTGGTTTCTCAAAAACTCAATTTCTACTCCTACTACTACTATTTCACTGAACTGAATACTCTGACAAATAAATTAATTTCTCAGTATTTCCTTGAAGGATTGTGTAGAAAATTATATCAAACGAAAGAGTTTTTAATAGCGTATAAAACTACCGTTTTAATTAAATCAAAATCTGTGATGCACTATAAATAAATAGCTATCAAAGTTAACTATAACGTTCCAAAATAAATTAACCGCAAACAAAAGGAGGGGAACCCAGCACAATCAACATAACTCAAAACTGAGATAAGTTAATTTTTTTATTGTATATGTTCTCCCTTGAAGGCAAATCTAATTATCATAAGACTCCAAAGATACTGTCACAAGAATTTGCATTTGTCTAGGAACCATGGTAAAAGAACACAAATCTAATGCTGTAAACAAATCCATGCAATCAACCTCAACAAGCATCCCCATTACAAACACATTAAACTCCAAATCCAGAGCCAATACCAACGAAAACCAAACAAACTACAAAAGGCAAAGATCAAACTCATCTCTATCAGGAATGAATGATAGCAACATGAGTCAATCACCCCCAGCAAATGATGATCAAATTCGTCAAATTCATCTGACAATGAACACAATCCTTGACAAAATGACTTCAATGGAACAAGGTCTAAGAGAAAAAATTGATGACACAAGTAATCAAATGAAAAACAATATGACACAATTACAATCCCAACTAATTGCTCAGCAAAAAGAAATCTCTGAGATTAAACTAAATTTCACAAATGTAAATCAGAGTCAACAAACGGTTAATGATCAAATCTCAGAATTAATTGACCGAAACGACAAATTAGAACGAGAACTGCACAGTATGAATTTAATCATAAGTGGAATACCCGACAACATTGATGAAAATAGCAATGATCTCAAGAAAAATGTCACTCAATATCTACACGACCTCATACAACAACCTTTAGGTATTGATACCATCCACAGAATTGGCAAGTTCTCATCCACCAAACCGCGACAAGTTCGGATCAAATTTCTATCAATATCTGAGAGAAATAAAGTCTATGAAGAACGGATGAAAACAAAGGCCCCCATTTATATAAACGAAGACTTGCCGTACAACATAAGAAGGGACCATTCAATCCTAAGAAAAAAATCAAAGGAATACAAAGAACAAAAAATTGACTGTGAAATCAACTGGAACTCAAAAATTATAAAAACAGCGACTACAGCATTTAAAGTGGTGAATGGAACACTAGTTGCAATTACGGGAAACTTACTTAAAAAGATTCCACAAGAAGCTCATCAAGAAATTCCAGAAACAGTAAATGTAATCCCATCTGCGGTTCCAAAAAACTGTGTTTTCGACGCGATGCAACTAGGAGAACCGTAGACCATACTCACGAAAAAATCAAATACAACTTAAAACACGTAATCAAAGATGCAGGTAGACGAACAGATATAACGAATAATGATCAAAACCAATCTCTAAAAATAGCACATCTAAATGTCAACTCAATAATAAATAAACAAATGGAAATCTTTCACCTACTTAATGTAAATAACTATGATGTTTTATGTATAACCGAATCTCTTTTAAACCATGACCAGTTCATAATGAATAATATCGATTATGATTTTTATACTACTGACAAAAAACCAAAAGACAGAGGTGTTGCAATCTTTTCTAAAAAACAACTAAAAGCAAAAGTAATCATCCCCAAATTACCCTACAATAAAAATATTGAACATATATCAATAATAATAAGTGCTAATAAAGGTAAAAAATTAAAAATTTCGTGTGTATATCGACACACAAACTACAAAATCGATGAAGTACAAGCGGACATTAATTATATCGAGAACATATTCTCTCTAATAAATAGTGATAACCACAGTTTCCTTGCATTAGGTGACTTTAACCTTCCTACAACACGATTATATAACATATTTGATGAGATGCTTATATCCAACAATTTGTGTCAAATAATTGATCAGCCGACAAGAGGTGACAACAAGCTTGATCTAATAATTATAAAGAATACAAATCAGATTCTATCTCATAAAGTTTATCAACCTCACATATCTGACCACAGTGTAATCGAATGCTCTATAAAAATCCCAAAAATGAAAGTAACTAAAAAAACTATTGAAATAAGAAATTACGACACAATTGATAATGAGAAGTTATCTATAATGTTACAAGAATGTGCACTTCATCTCAACACCGAATCTTCTCAATCAAAAATCAAATCCAAACTCGATGACCTCTGCAATCAACTTATTGACTCCTTAAAAGGAATATTCGACAAACTAGCCCCAAAAATCAAAAAATCAATATCAATGCATACAAAGAGAAAATATGTAACAAAAAAAACTAAAGACTTAATGCTTGAACGTAATAATCTATATAAACTATACAAATCTGACCCTCTCAATCAAACCTTAAAACAACAATTCTCTGAGCTAAAGAAGAAAGTAAAAAAACTCATTCATCAAGACACTAAACAAGAACTACAGCACAAAATACAAAATAATGGACTCTGGAGAACTTTCAACCCCATCTCCCCACTAAATCGAACCCAAAAGAAAGACGTCCAATGCGACCCAAACACAATAAACAATTTCTTTGTTAACATTTCAACAAAAACAGGCACGTTAAAAAACAGTCCATATCCACTTGCAAATTGCATCAAAAGCAGAGGTTTTCCTGATATGTGTTTTAATCCCATAACTGATCAAGATCTCCAAACAGCGTGGAGAGATACAAACAACACCAGCAGCCCCTCTGAAGATCCGTTTGGTATATCCAACAATATGATAAACAAATGCATGAAATTTGCTTCTTTTAGAAATATGTTAAGAATGTTCTTTAATACCCTAATCGTAGAAGAATATGTTCCTATTACCTTTAAACGTTCCAAAATCATAGCAGTTGCAAAAACTAAAAATCTTGACAGACCGAACGAAATGCGTCCTATTGCCATACAACCCTGTTTAGCTAAATTATTTGAAAAATGTATTTATAAGCAACTAAACAATCACTTTACTAATAATAAGATTATCTGTAGTAATCAGTTTGGTTTCCAATCAAATCACTCCACATCACATTCACTTTTAGCTATATCAGACATACTACAGAAGGCAATGACAGGCAATGAAATAGCAATAATTGTATCGATTGATATACGAAAGTGTTTTGACACTATAGATAGAGAACTACTATGCGAAAAGCTAGAATACATGGGTGTAAAGTCACAAATTATAAAATCATACTTATCAGACCGTTCACAATATGTTTCTGTAAAAAAGGATAACCTAATTTTAAATTCAGATATCAAAATAACCACAAGGGGTATTCCCCAAGGTAGCAGTCTATCTGGAATCTGTTTCCTAGCTATAATTAATGACTTACCTCTGCACATTAAGCACTCTATAACGATTATGTTTGCGGATGACAGTCAATTTATAATCAAAGGTCCTATTAAATTAATTAATATAATTAAAAATAA
>JAQFZB010000858.1:0-10416 GCA_034695165.1 Desoria trispinata | reverse complement strand
AAAAGACATTCACATTGCAAAGAGACCCTCTGTTTGTTAAACAATGATAATTAGTAATTAGAATAGGATTTTGAATCCATAGATCAAAAGCAGTGCCGAGTATAACATAACATTATATAAATATTGAATTCGCCAGTAGACTAAATTTTCATACCGTTCCCAATATATTTTGTATGGAACAACGGAAAAGAGAATTTAGTTTGCATAGGAATTTAGAAAGCAACAAGTTCCTAGCCTTGTTCGCATAGGACAATCAATCCATGCATTACTTTTCTACTTACTACAGTTACTTTTAAATCTCATTAGCATTTTTACATGTTTTACAATTTGCAAATTACAAGACGCTATCTAATCTATTACTACGGCATGGAGATGGATGTTGAAAGAAAAAAGCTTCCCTCATCAGAGATTCATTCTCCAGTGTTTCATCGACAGTTGAATGTTAAACTGCTTGATTTTACAGCACTTTCTTTCAGTAATTAATAATCTCCTATTCATGGGAATATAATTATTGGAATATTTCATATTATTAAATTATTATTATCATCGTTGTAGAATAATAATCCTAATAATATTAGCTAGATAGCTAACTGTTAATTGTTGATTAATTAATAAAATTATAGACTTTCTTCGAATTTCAGTTAGTTAGTATATAGTAATTGTTCTTCATCTTAATATTTGGGAAGAAGGACTTTCTTTGTTAGTTGGTATAAGTGTGGTGGTGGTTGTTCAAGGCGGAAGGAGAAAAAGAACGGAGAAACTTTCCATCAGCAGCACCATCACTGCCATCACCACCACCAACACCATCGACACTTATTATTACACAACAGAGTAGAAGAAGAAGAGGATCATCATCGTCATCATCAGGTTAACTTTTTTACTGTTATTTATTTTTATTTACTAAATACATACTATACATATAACCAACCATAGCACCGTACTACAGTGTATTGTACGCCGTTCTTCCTATCATCATCATCACCCAATAATTCACTCCTTGTAAATATCATAATATTATATAGTTCAATAACACTTCCAACTTTGTACAAAATCCCATAAATTTTAATTTAAAAAAATATTATCAATAAGACAAAGAAATAGATCGTTGCCATCGTCACCATCACTTACTCGCAGAAAAAATTTCCAAATTCTTTTTTAATCTTCGCCTGTCTGCTGTAGTTTCATTTAGATCGCCATCATATCAACAACAGTCAACATATAATAATCAGTAATCAGTGTTAAAAATTATTCAAGTAATTAAAGAATATAATCCAATATCATATCTTCTACCTGCAGTTTTACCGACTAATTGAGTAAGTTTCTGTTCCGTCGACATATTAATTTTTTATTATACATTTTGTACCTATGTCTATCATTCGTTTGAACACATAACCAGTAATTAGGTTCGTCTAATTTTGCTTGACGACATGTATTAGAATAGAGAAGGGAGGAAGGACAAGTCAAATTGCCCTTTGTTGTAACAGTAGATTGTTTGGTGTCTATCTCACGTATGCGATTAACATTTTGCCTCGTTTACGTATTATATTTGCGTTATCATTAGTTTCAGGTTTCAATTCCAATTTGCATTAAATATTAATTGATTATCAGACCATCTTCATATAGAGAGTAGTAATAGGAAAACTTGATAAATCTTTATGTGGTTGAGTAGTACTATCTTTCATTTTAGGTTAAATGTTAATTCTATTTCTCTAATCACAAATGGTACACGATCACAAGTACTACACCCGAAAAATCCTTGTCTATTATTTATATGACGTGTTTTTTTGCAGCAGAATGGAGACTTCTGTAGATGAACTTGGTAATTCTACGGAGAACAAAGGTTCCAATAGGATGATCAATGGAAACTCATTGAAACGAGCATCTAGTGAATTGGATACTGAACAGGATAAGGATAACAACGCTAAGAAGTCTCCAAGGATTACTTATGATAGGGTAATAAAAAACGCAAATTTTACTTATTTTTAAATTTATAAAACATCTTAAATGGTATGTTTTTATTTGTATGCATAGGAATTTTTAATTAAGTGTTCTCGTCAATCAAATTCGCCAGGACAAATTCTATTGGCAAATCTTAGTGATCAACTTGGATGTTTAAAAGGATCTAACTCCAAAACATCGACGTTGTATATTCCGTAAGATAATATTATTTGAAAAATATATAGTACGCCATTTGGATTGTATATTTCTATAAAAATTTCAGACCAAAGAGAAAGGAAGAGTTAGGAAGAAAGGAACCAGATGATAACATCAGTCTCAGACCCCAAAGCAGGACTTTTACAGGGGGATACTTACCTTCTCCTCAAAGCTTAAAGGACAAGGATGTTCCAAATAACGATTTGCAACGGATGCTAGAAGATAATTTTATGTAAAAATCCACATAAGCAAATATAGTGATCATTTCCAATTCAAAGTAAAAATTCTACAAAACATACTTTTATCTTTAGGGACTCTGGAAGGAACGGCCCGAATTATCGATTTTCGAACAACAAAAGATTCGACTTCAATGACCGAAACCGCCAGGATCCTAGAGAAAGAGATCGAGATCCTAGAGATAGAGATCCTAGAGATAGAGATCGAGATCTTAGGGATAGAGATCTTAGAGATAGAGATCTTAGAGATAGAGATCCTAGAGATAGAGATCCTAGGGATAGAGATCATAGAATGGACCGGGATCGAGATCTTAGGGCCAATTACAAATTGGAAAGAAATACTAGAGATTTTCGGGAACGGGGAGATAACGCAAGAGATTTTCGGGGTCGGGATCCGAGAGACCGGGAACATGAGATTAGACCTAGTAGAGATAGAGGTGATTGGGATTCAAGGGATGGACGTGGGTATCGAGAAGGTGTTCGAGAAAGAAGTTTTCGAGACGAAGTGGATAAAGATAAACGTGATAGAGACAGAAATCCGAGAAAATCGGAGCCTTTCAACAATCGTTATACGGATCCCGATGGTCTGCAACCTTGGGAGGAATCTGAACCTTGTAGCATGACTAAATGGAATTACGAACAGATGAAAAATGGAAGGTCTTCAATTTATCAAGTGGCAATGAATAGCGGCAGTCGAAAACATGCACTAAGAGAGGCTTTCAGAAAGGAAGTAGAAGTGGAACCAGAGTGGTTTTCTGGTAATTTAAATTCATCAGTTTATACATTCACTTCCGTTACCATACATTATAACATTGTGTGAATTAAATTTACGTTAAAGGTGGTCCAATTTCTCAGCATGAGACGATTGAACTCCGTGGTTTCGATAACGATGACCGACGTGATAAGGAAAAGGGGGATAAAACTACAAATAACAAAAGTGAAGATTCTCAAAAGCGTATGTCCAATACTTCTAGCGACGCTGTCAACGAAAGGTCAGATGATTTAAAAGGAGCTGGTTCCATGTTGAACATCGAAAATATTTTAACCATGGATAATATCCCTGGACTAGCTGTGAGTTTCAATGAGCAATATCAGTAAAAACAAATGTTTTATCATTACTTTAATTAATAGTAATCTAAAAATGTTTTCAGAATGGTTTGCTTGAAAATACAGAGCCAAATGGAATTTCAAAGTTTAGTCAAATATTTCAGAGAAATTCTAGTAGTTCCTCCGCAGTTGCAAGTGATGATACCCATGGGAAGTCTTTGTTAACCCAACTCCAACATACGCATCCAGAAAATCCGAGTAACTCTAACGCAAACGTTGAGACTGGTACAACACTGCATGATATTTAATTTTTTTATAATCATCTATAGTCTTTCTAATGACGTAATTAATTTTAATATTTAGAAGAGAAAAAGGAGATTGTTGAGCAACTGGGTAATAGGCTGCGTAATATTCTCCTCACTCCAAAACCTCGTGTCATTGAGACGCCTTGGGCAGATGTCCCAATGATTGGTCACACAAAGAAGACTGATCCAAATGATCCTGATAAAGACACCAAAGTCCTTAAAGCATTGGTATTTGTTGAATATCAAAGTTATTGGCTCAATCAACACGGTTTTATTTTTGATTACTAAAAAGTCGCTTAAATTTGTAGTTGGACAAATTAATTGAACCAATTCCGAAAAAGAGAAGCGAGTTGGAGAAGCCCTTGGAATTTTTTGATCCTCCGCCGGGAGTAGATAAAGTAATGCAAGAAGAAAGACATCAGGAGTTGTGTAAAATGAGTCCACTAGAGTTGTTGCAGCCTTCTATTGAGTATCAGACTCAAAGACTAGAACGTCCACGTACTGGTCCAGTACATCCTCATCCAGGACCGATTCGCCCCCCTCAACAGGGATCTATTCGTCCGCCGTTTCCTCAGAATGGAAACGCACAATATCGCTACCCACAAAAGCAAATGATGAATGTTGCTCAAACATCACAATCATCAGCATACCCAATTCATAATAATATGCCCTACGCATTTGAGAATCTCGTAAGACCTCCTCCACAGGGCAACACTCATCAACCTATGATTACTCCAACGCCGTGCAGTGTGCAGCAGATTTTTTCCATGTTGCCACGAGAATTACAATTCCTCGTTCACCATGTTGATCCAGACGAAGTATTCTGGGGCCAGCCAGATGCCCAGCAAATTATTAATGGTATTTTAATTCCTTAAAATTGAGGTTCATAAAATAATTGACAAGATTAATTTAAATGTAACGGTTTAAAAAATATTTTAATAGCCATGACATCGGGACAGTTTTCTTTTTGGAATTTATTACAAGATTTAACTTCACCTCACTCAAATCGCAAACCATTTCTGGCTGCACTAGTTCAATTAATCTTGTCGGGCAATATTCTTACCCCTACTTTTCAAATCGTAGGACCACCCTTCCCATGTCAAAATAACAGAAATGGGCCGGTTCCTGTAATTCAACGTGTACTTAGTAAGTTAAATTTTTTATTTGATAACAAAATACAAATTGTTAATGACACATGGTTCTTGATGAATAGACTCTGCGGAGGACGGGGAACCTGAACCAAACACAAGAAGGAGTAACACTCCAGTATCTAATAGTATGGCTTTTTGTCCTACTGCAGTTATGCGTAAAATGACTGCAGAGTCTCCTAAGCCATCAAACACTGCGAATCGTAGAGCTAGCCCTGTTCTTACTTCAAGTGATTCAGTGTCATCCGATTTTTCAATGATTGTGCAGCAATTAACCGGCCAAGGCCAGCCACCAAGACATGGTACTCCGCCACAAATGCACGCAGGTAATGCACTCTAAAACAATTGAACTGAACCCTTTGAATTAGTTTGAATTATGTTTAATGCATGTTTTGTTTTTTTTATTATTATAGCTCAATTTCCACCCATGATTCCTCATGGACAAATGATGCTTCCTCCGTATCATCCAGCACGAATGATGATGCATCCAAATTTTCCAGTTCAAGCACCACAACAAGTTATTAACATGCAGCATGCGCGGCAACAAGATATGCCACACAGTCATAGTTAGTGATTGTTCTCAAGTGTGCACGTTTTTCCGAAAAGATAAATTTATAATTCAAAATTGAACTTTATAATCGTAGATTTAAAGGCAAATTAATTAGCTATTGCCTAATTTAGTGAATCCGGTAAACCTCTTCTTGTCAGTCATATACCTAAAGGTGTTACTACATTCCAGCTCCAAACACCTTTTAAAACCCATTATTACTCCAGCGCATTATACAACAAGGTTGTTAAGTAACGATACCACATCTCCTACAATACAATAATCATACTCAAACAGAAGTCAATATTGTTGCATCATCGTAAATTCGCGAAATAAAGAGACTTTATTCCGATTAATGAAAATATATACATTAAGAAAAATCTTTTAATTTAGTTCGATTTTTCGAATCTCATTCTTCAACGTTCAGTTTCTATTACACAATGACGTAATCATGTTGCTTAAATCGTTATTTATTTCATTGTTGCGCACTTTTGCAAACAGATATCCAAAATCCGTTTGCTCCAAAAGATCTTTTTGTTCTTTGTGGCACCTGTATATTTTAATCAAGTCCAATATCTTAATAAGTACTTAGCCTTTTCGTTTTTGGTTACCTCTTTTTATTAGTAAAGGGATTTCGACTGCATTCAAAACATTCGTCACAATCTTCCAAGGAATGGTTCACATAAATACGTTCACAAAATGCAGATATTCCTAAAAATGTTTCTTCCACAATTGGCATGTCCATATCATTCAAGTGTAAATAATAATCGCATAATTGTTCCATTTCTGTTGACAAGAAATTTCGGCCTAAAATTTCTGAAACGGCTGGTTGAACTGTCTGCATGCAATGTTTTGTAAACAATTAATTTCCTCGTTACTATATTATAGATAATTATTATAATAAGTTGCGTTTTACCTTCAAAGTAATTGTTTTTCCTGCAGGATTTTCCATTGTCCTGTACCGTTGAAAGACCAAGGTATATAAATGCCTTCTTGGCTCACTGATAGCGACAAATGTCTCCAAGTATTTCAAAGGAGTAATTGCTACATAAAAAGAAATAAAAATCACACTGACGAATGACAATCACAATTATTTAACACAGAATAAACGGAGTGACGTGTTCGATCGAACATTGAAATAGAAATAGGTATATATATGTTTCGTAAGTACTTTGGAGCGTTTTAGAATCACTTGGAGCTCTAAAGGTTGCACTGTTTCTTGACCAGGTCCTTGGAAATCCTAACCAAGTACTGGTTTTCATTTTGATACTTTCTGTTTGAAATTTAGATTGTAGTTTCTGAAAATTGTGTTCCATTTCTTCAATTTCATCGTCTAAACTGGCCAATTCCTAGGGAATGAAATGCCAAATATTTAGGTCAATTACACACATGTATACAGTTAAATCGTATCTCTCAAATTATAGAAGTTATGATAGATGATTGGTCTCCTGTCACCGTCAAGTTGCGTACATATATCACCAACATTACTTACGAAAGTTACAATTGTATCCCTTTTTATCCGCTCTTGATGTCTCAAAATTATCTCAAGAAATTAAAAAGCTACAAACTAGCATTGGAGAAATCAATAAGAAAATCCAGAGATGATGATGATGCCCTTCCGTTGAATTTTCCAATGTCTTACAGCAGCAATATTTGTTGTGTCAAATTATTTTTTGTTTTGTATTCATTCATATTTTTGGTCATAAGCAAATAATTATGTAATATGTTTTTAAGTGCATATCAAACTGCTTTTATGCCATGAAAATTCTGCCAGTATATATATAATATTGAATTATGGCAGTAGAAAACATGCATATCCATACCAATGGACTCCAAGGTTTCCCCACTAGAAAGTCATCCAGGACAGTATGCAATGCATGGCGTATTTGTCTAAAATCAGATAAATTTTGCTGAAGGTTTAATCCATTATCTTCAGGACCAAATTCGCCGGAAATCAGTCCGTCAGCATCAAGGGTACCATTTTCTATTGCCGACATCTGAGTCTCGTGTGGTTCATCGGCCTTCTTCACCTCTTCAGAACCAGCTCTTTGTCCATCTATCGATGTATCATCGTCTAATCTTTTCTTGTTCTTGTTTCTCCCATGTCGACGCAGTTTCTACAAAATAATTGCACAATCTAACATATTGTTAAATTAATTGACATTTAAAGACCATTTTGGTCAACATTTTTTATTGATCTTAACCTTCTGCCTTTGAGCTCCTGCTGTTGGCAAAGCATCTTGGGTCTGTCTTGGGGATGATTTTACGGTTGTTGTCCTTTGCCCAAGTAAAGCCAACACCGATGAATGTAAGGGGGGCAAAGTGACCTGTGGCACAACTGTTTTCTTAGCTTTGTTGCTAACGTTGTAAAAATATGCTGAATGATTGTTACACAAGCAAATACAATCGCAATGCTTCTTAAACTTTTCACTTTCTCGACTTTGAACTTCTTCTGTAGAGACTTTTGGTAACTTATTTTGAAGAAATTCAATCGAGTTTCTTAAATTGGTTTTATTTTTTTTGTTACTTGTCCTGTGTATAGTTCCACCTTTATTATTACTTTTACTCCGATAACTTTTAAAATGTATTTTTCCCATATTGCTATTTTTGTAAAGATTTTTTGATTCTTTATTGGGTTGAACTTCTACACTTCTTTCAGATAAACGAAATGGACAACCCTCGACAATCAAAGAAGATTCTAATTGTTTAGATGCCGATTTTTGGTTAGAAAGGTAGACAAGTGGATAATGCTTTTTAACAATATCGTAATACTCTTCTTCAGGATCAATTGATAGACGAGATTTCGAATTCGAAATATAATTTGACAGTTCACCTGTTGCATCATCATCAGTATCAGAATTTTCTAAATTTGTTATATTTTTTGGTTTAATGGTAGCTGTGATTATTTTTTTGACATCATTCTCACTGAAACAAGAGTCGACGGATTCGAAAAGCTTTTGAAACCTCACACTATTGCAACAACTGAAATCTATTGAATTATTCCATGAATATTGAAATTGGTCAACTTTCTTTTCAATTTCCTCAATTCTTTCATAATTTCTTCGAATGAAATCTACAAAGTCTAATGGAAGGGCAACCTTTCTTTGCGAAAATTTTTCATACGAATCAATAAAATGCATAATGTTAGCCAAAATTAGTTATGAACAGTATTTTTATATAATAATTAATGACAATTAAAAGAACACTTAAATGTCAATAAATGACTTTCTTTTCTACCAAATGTGATGTAATGGATCAATTAAAATTAAAATTAAATTACTGCTAAATTTTTGTGAATGGAATTATATATGGAACGTAAAAAATTATCTAAATGCATACGCTTTCGTTTCAAGCACAGAACTAAACGACTGACAGAACTATGATGATAACCAGAATAAAAAAGAAGAAGCATCAGATGAATGAAATGAGAATGAAAGCACGGAAGTACTTATCATAAAGTGTTTTTCAATACTTGAAGGAAGTTATGTACTTTTATGAGAAAATTTATATTACTGCATAATAAGGAGACTGAGAGCGAGAAGTCTTACCCCTTCCAAGATTTTGGGACTGGAAGGTCTCTCAAGTGGTACGGTGAAAGTTGGTTTGTCTTTGATGGGTTTTTTTCCTTTTTTTGTGGAAGTTTTTGGTGTAATAGATCTCGAGAGAGACAATTGTCTGGGTGAATATTGAAAAAGCAAACTGGATGAATCTTGATTAGCAGAAGAGCTTCGGTAATCTCCATCATCATCCCCATAGGTTGAATCGATAGAGGTGGCTGGAGTTCGACTATCTTGTCTTACAATAGCATCTACGCTCTTTACTCGTCGCAAATCTAAAATTAAAATCCTTCTGTTGTGGAATTGACATTGCCGTGTTTCTGGTTCAGGTGTAACACACCTTCTGCGTTCTTTTCCAATACTAATTGAACGATAGACAAGACATGTAATTGTTAGTACTTGGGTACTACATATGCAATGATTGATTGACATTCATTGAAAATGACAACTAAACATATCAATGAAATATTATACTCTGACCTCTTTCCTCTAGGAACTGAAACAGAACGACGTGTTAAGTCTGGGGACAAAGGTCTTGAGTCAGTTTCTGTATACTTTTTGTAAATGTGTTCAGATATGAAATCGTCCGACTTTCCCCGACTTCCAGATCGTCGATCCTTGAAGAATATAATTAATTAGGATTATATCTTGTAGTGATGTAGTTTTATTTGGGAAGCATATCTCTAAAGTGTTATACAAAACATTATATAATGATGTGGGTGTGACCACTTCTGTGGGAAGGGGAGTACTGTAGAAGGGGTTACAATTGTATTATATGGGGCACTACGCGATTGTTGCCCATTTCACGTCTAAAACTAGTAACAACGGAGGTGGTAACAATTTAAGGGTCACAAATGTCACATGTAGGCTTCATAAGTTTTATTAAGTATTGGCATAAGAGGGCCCAAGGAATATATGATTAGATTTTGGATGTTCCAAGTTACAACCCCGTAGAGGTGTATTCAATGTTAAATATATGTTACATTACAACCCCCATCAAATGTGGTGGAGCTGGAAAGCCCTGGAGCTTTCAAAAACACTATATGACCATGGGGGTGTGACGACTCCTGATAGCAGGAGGATAGGCAAGAAATGTCAAATTTGGGGTGTTGTGAGAGTCACTCATATTTGACATTGACACCACGTACATTGCTTTATTGTCCATTATGCGTGCCAATATTTTGGTACAACCGTTTCAATGGTTTATTTAGTTTAGCAATATACCTTAGTATGAATGGGATGCCTGCACCGTAGAGAACAAGAGTATCCGTAAGGATTTGGTAATGGATGAGGATCATGAGAGTATCTTTGGCCGAATGTAAGAGCTTTTCCAATGCAGATGGACAACTTTGGAGCAGGTACAATCTGTAAATCGGACCGTTTGAAACCATCCAATGAATAATTCAAAAGGGCATTCATCGG